>VZTV01011948.1:0-17132 GCA_013400875.1 Anhinga rufa | reverse complement strand
TGTGCGGGCCGGCGGGAGGCTTCGCTGCCAAACGGGCGCTGGGAGGAAAACGTCCGGGCCGGGGAAAAAAATAAGGAGGTCGGACTCGTAGTCGGCAGGATTCGAACCTGCGCGGGGAGACCCCAATGGATTTCTAGTCCATCGCCTTAACCACTCGGCCACGACTACACCGCCGGGCGGCTGTGCTGCCGCCGCGGCCCCACTAAGGCGCCCTCCGCGCCCGGTCTCTTCGCGGGGCCGCAGCCTCTCCCGCAGGCGTCGGTGGCATCCCTGTGCCCTCCCCCTGCCGGGAAACGGCTCGCTCGCATCCATCGGCCTTAAAACGACCGGCGCGATGCTGCTCGAGAGCATCAGCTGCCACAAAAAACAGGCTGGGTGCCGCCGCCGCCGCCGCCGCCTCCTCCTCCTCCTCGGCGGCGGCGGCGGCCCTGTGCCCTCCGCCGGGGCAGAGAGCGCGGCCGGGCGCAGGGTATCACACAGAATCATTAAGGCTGGAAAAGACCTCTAGGATCACCAAGTCAAACCGTGCTGCAAAGCCCCGCGGGGCCTGGCCACAGCCTTGCTCAGAGGTGCCGTGGGAATAAAGCAGCAGGCAGCTGCTCCCTCTGCTGCCCCTCACCAGCACCCGCAGCTGGCCGGGGCAGCCCCGCTTCGTTTCCACGCTTCCTTCATGCGCCTGGGTGCTTTTTTTTTTGCCCCGGTGCTTCTCTGCACGGGTGTGCAGAGCTTCTGCAGGGAAGCACCGAGGAAAAAAAAAACCTTCGCACCGGGCCCAGCTTTCTGCTGTCTGCTGCTCACGCCTCAGTATGGCAGCAGGGCTGGGGAATATTAGAAAGGCAATAGAAACCAGACGCTGCCGCTGCATCAGTGCAGCTGCCCCCCCCCGACCAGGCTCCGCACCCCGAGTGGGTCTGCAGCGGGGTTCAGGGGTGCCCCCAGAGAGGAGTAGCCCCTAGAAGAAGAGGGCCTGGTGAGCTGATTAGGGCTTTTCATCCCAGAAAGACACAGCTGGAGGAGTTGGGGATCTGACGGAATCTGTAAAAATCAAGAGAGATCCTAAAGGTGGCAGATACAGAACAATCTTTTGTTGCCTCTGGTGAAATGAGAAGTCTGGAGCATGAAACTCGTGAGTCAAGACAAACAAAAAAGGGAGACTTCATCAGGGGAGTCCTTTTCTAAATCCTGGTTGTTTTCCCTCCCTGCCTATGGCCACTGGAAACCTTTTGTTAAGCAGAGTGTAAATACCACTGCACG
Organism: Anhinga rufa; assembly: GCA_013400875.1. Lineage (NCBI taxonomy): Eukaryota > Metazoa > Chordata > Aves > Suliformes > Anhingidae > Anhinga > Anhinga rufa. The sequence goes on along the minus strand of VZTV01011948.1, from coordinate 15,878 downwards.
GCTGCAGCCTTCCTGGCACAGGAGTTGCAGTCGCCAGAAGTGCTGTAAGCCACTGGAAAATGCTTTTGAAACATGAATCGTTCTCATGCAGCCTTTGAAAGGTTAAAAAGCTCCGGGTTGGAGTTCCTGAAAGCATAAGTATATCCTAAATAGTTACATGTCTAGATTAATTACTTCTCTAATGACATTTTTATCCCCAGTTGGCTTCCTGGATAATCCAATTTATTCAGATAGTAACAAGGAGTAAGAAGCTGGCAGTTTGCCGCCTGAGACAGCAAAAATATAGCAGGACCTGAGCCGCGAGCCCGCGCTTAGGCAGTGCCTGTCATACGGTGTCCATCCAAACATCGCCGAGTGCATGTGAAGATGCTTCAAAAACAGGGGCTTTTCTCCCCAAACAGAAGTGTCTGCTCGGCCCCAGTATGCTGCTGGGCCCTGTCTTTGACCTGGAGAGGTTGTATGTACTATGTGGGTGTGCTCATGGAGAAATCCAAGCGCTGCCTATTTATCTGATTTCTTATCAAGTCTTAGCAAGTCTTCTTATCAATTTCTTAGCAAGTCTCATCATACGTGGCATTTTTATAACTCCACGGCCTGTACCATCGGAAGAATCATGTAGCTGGAAAATAAAACAAATGCCTCAGTGTTGCTAACCCCTGAGGTTGTGGAAAGAATCAGCTACCTTACCCGTGAGGTTTGGGTAAGGTCTTTCATCAGGTCATGACTGTGTAGAGTGAATCTCAGCATAAAAGGTGCACAAAAATCAAACCTGACAGAAAAAAAAAAAGTGATGTGCTGATAGAGCTGTCTGCTGGAGCTGAGCAACAATCTTGCCTTTTTCAGAAGCAGCCTCCCAGAATATTTGGAGTTTGATTCCCATGTTGCTTTGGATGCTACACAGAAAAAGTCTTTCATTGGACCCTTTTTTTTTTTTCTTCTGGCAGAAAAGAGCGCCTTGATGAGTGTTGGCCAGACGCTGCACCCCAGCACAGTGGCACTGGGACTTGTTAGAGTAGCTGATTGTCAACTGGAAGCCCACAGGGGAAGGTCTGCGGGAGAACATGCAGCAAATCTGGGAACCAATACCAGTAACAGTCATCGCTAATAAAGTTATGATTTCCTGCCAATATTTGGGTGACCCTCAGCCGCTCCTCTCACCTTCATGGGTCTCCCTTGCCTCAGTTCAGTTGTGTATGAGTGAAGGGAAGAGGAAGAAACTCTCTGAAGTTTCAGGGCTCTCTTCTTTGGGGCTGCTGGCTTTTTTGCTGCCTCTTAACTCTCCAGTGCTGACTGGTTTGGTAGGTTGCTTGATTTATTTTTAACCATTTTTTTCCTTCCTTTCTGGACCCTCAACAAACTGAATCAGCATACTTACGCAGTCAGTATTCAGTATCCTAAATTACACATAGCTGCAGCATCTCCATAACGAAACTATTAATGAATTTGCATAGAATAAATGCAATAAAACCCTGTATTTTTTACTGCAGGTATGTGTGGTACTGTGTTAGAGCCTCAGTGGTTTCTGACTAGATGAGGCAAGGTCAAAGATGACTACTCCAAGTGGAAGAAGACGCTTAAAGAAAAGGAGACCAGTCTGGTTTCAGTCAAAGGCCTGTAGAAAGTGAAGGAAAAGAATGAATGGGAGACAAGTAAATAAGCTCAGTAGGAGGCTGAAAGAGCTTCATTTGTGTTCAAGATGTCTGAGCATTGGGAAGTGTCCATAAAAGAGGAGCTCTTGCTGACAGATGGTATCATCCTGAAAACCTAAAATAGTAGCCCCCACAACACAGCAGTAATGGAGAAGCCAGGTTTTAAACAAAGAATTTAAGGAGAGATGCATATAACTTCCACAGCTGGTGTAGGTGTTTCATGAGTCAAGTGACTGTTTCAGTTTTTACCATCACCACCATAAAAGATCTTTTAGCTGTCATTTCACAGGAATAAAAGAAAAATGCGATGAGTTATTGTCAGAACTCAAAACTCAGATACCTGATGTAGGTAAATTCCAATTACAATACAGTATCCTTATAAATCTCCTGATTTTGGGATAACTTTTGAACATTTGGGTTCAGTAATACGGTTCTGGTGATCTGGGAGCAGCCACTACATAACCACTTTATGGCCTGCCTCCTGAGCTGACTTCCATAAAAACCTTCTTGTCACACTGAAGTAGTCTAAGATTCCACTATATCTAGTGGGTTATCACTTTGTGCTATGAAACAGAACTATCTTCCCTCAGAGCAGCTATGTTCAGCACTGGCAGGGGTCTCGGAGCAGAGGGCTCCTGGAGGCTCAGCAGTGGCTGGTTGATAGCATCATTTTTCCCCACCTTTCCATGAAATCCCTTTCATGACAGTCCCTTCCAACCTAAACCATTCTATGATTCTATGACCACAAAGTGTTTCTACTCTCCTTCACAGTACCTATCTACTCTTCTACCAGCTGACTGCACACTCAGGAGCAGGTCCTGCAGGTGTTTCCTTCAACACAAGGAGAAGCACTGAAAGGCTGTGTAATGGGGAAGGGGTTGGGATGTTACCTTGTGATCCATGCATGAGCTCTTATCCGATGAGGCGTGCATCCCCTGCGACCCTGTACCACTCCCACATCAAACCTCTGCCCTGCAGGATCACAGATCAAGAAGACCCTGCTTTGAACTGCCCTCCAAAACCCTGCTCCCAGACACTCAGCACAGGCCCACGGTGTATAGATTTTACAAAGACAACGAGGTAAGGGTCACTTCAGCTCAGGGAGAGGAGTATCAGCTGTATTTGCCTCTGGACTAATTTTTCTGTCCACTAGAGAGCACTCAAATACAACCTATAGACCAGGGACAGTTTGCTGGTGCTGAGATCCTCAGCTGTGTCTCACCCTTTGGGAGTCAACTGCCCAGCTCCTGTCAGGCAATAATTTACATTATTGCATGGGCAATGCCACTGACTCCAGTCTAACGTTACCTCAGATCATGCTCAAAACCTGACTCTGGGACCAGTTACACTGTGATTTTCAACAGAGCTGAAGCCAGTCAGTGATACGACTGCATTTGTGGTTAGGGCTGATGTTTGTATTTACTTTTAATACACAGTTTTACTCCCAATAGCTGAACTCAGAGCCTTTCACTGACATGTAGCCCAGAGGAGTTTTCTCAGCCACCTGCCTCAGCATGAACAGGGTTGTAGGAGACCAAGTGGGAGTGGGATGAAAAACGGGGAGAAGAAAGAAATGCTAAATCAGCAGCCTACAGCTCCTGTTCTCTGTGACCTCTCCTTGCATTAGCACAGGGCTTTTCTACCAGAGAATAGATCATTCTCCATCCACTGGCCTGGGGCAGGGCAGGCACGGAAATACAGCAAGAAATGATGGAGGTGCAGCAACAATCCCCCGGCCCAGTGCTCAGAAAAGGGCACAAACACATTTGCTCTCCTTTGCCAGATGTGATTCAAAAGCTCTCCCCTTGGCCCTCCCTGTGGCAACCTAAAAAACATGCGAAAGAGGTTTGCAAGGACTTGGGCAAGCTCAGATGGCCTGGGGGCTGCAGAGTTTATGATCTGACACCTGTGAGACAGCCAGGTCCTCTAGAGAGCTTATGGTCCGATGCCTGTGAGATAACTGACAACCAGGTCCTGGCCTCCTTGGGGAAAGGCTTGATGCCAGATTGGGGGCTGGTTTGGTGAGCAGGCAATGGGAAACACCGGTGGCGAGGAGTGCGTTGGAGGGCAGCTGTAGTGGAGACCCCAGACCTAAGAGGTGAAGGGGACGGTCCTCCCTGCCCCTTCAGCCCTGTCTGGGACGTGGAAAAAGCAGGTTTGCACCAGGCAAATATGTGCTGGAGGACTGCCCACTGGCCATCTTCTGCAGGCCCTGGGTTCCCACAAAGGGTTAAAGCAAGGAAGAAAAACCTCCCAAAGCCTGTTAAAGTATTGAGTGATTTGTGGCTGGGGTCTGTTCATTCAGTTCGATGCAAACAGACTGCAGCCCTACGGCTTAATCCCTCTCCATTCCCCATGAAGGCACGAGGGGATTCGGGGATCTCCATCAAGGCAAAGGTGTGACCCATGAACTCATTCCAGGGTCACGTCTGTCTCCCGGCTGCCGGGCAGGGACCAGCTCTCAGAGCACTGCCTGGGTGTGGTTCTTGGCAGCTCATAGATTTGCTTTTCATCTCCCCCAAGAGAGCAGGCGAACAACAGTGAGCTTATGACCCAGGGTGAATAGTCAACCAGTTTTTGAATCCCTGGCAGAGGACTCTGCCTGTAATCATAGTAGGATGAGGAGAAATCAGAGCCCTGCTTAGGGTATATTAAATAAAATGGGGAGAAAAAAAGCAAGGGCAGAGGAACATATTTAAAAACAAAATACGCTGGCTATGAAACCACAGTTTAAAAGCTGAATGTGAAACTTTAATCAGCTTTGATTCATATTAAAAGAAATACAATATTATTTAATTACTGAAAAAGACTGCACTAATGTATTAGGATTCCAGGGAGATGACCACTCTCTTTATCACTCCTACCACTATTTGTTTTCAGATGACAATTACAAAACCCAGATGTGAATCACTAGGAGGTTTTATGTTAGGACTGGCCTTCTCTGTGAGTTTCAAGAGTAGCCAAAATGGTAGATTTAAAGCTCACTCTTGTTATATGATGTGGTAAGGTTGTTGATAGCCTGTCAAGGCAGCCTTTTAATCTACACACCTCCTAAACTCAGGATGGATTTATTCTGGGGAGAATGGAGGAGAGTTATATAGCTGTTCTTCATTATGCCTCGTGCTTTTCTCCCCCCTTTAAACAGCTAACCTGTAATATGATGAGCCACATGTCAGGAATAATCTAGTAGAAAACATAGGTAATCCCTGCTGAGAGATAAACCTGGTTCTTGACCTGCTGCAGCCCTGGAATTTAAATTCCACCTCTCTAAGTTTGGGGGTCCTATGTAAATCATGGATAAATTTCATGGTAGCCAGTGAGGAAGAAAAGATGAGATTTCCTGGTTTGCCCCAGTTTAATAAAATCAAGCCTTAAAATACAGAAAATTGTCTATATTATTCAAAAATCACATCTACAGTAGATAGACTATTTTCTTCCAAAGAAAGCATAGTTTTTGGAAAGTTGACTCTTTACATGGGTGCAATGAAAAGACCATTTCCCCAGATCAAGGAAAGGTGAAGGAACAGTCAGTAATTGCACAAGTTTCCAGGTAGACTCCCAAATATGTTGCCAAGTTTTTCAAGTACATCTTTACCACACACCTGACCTAAGCTGTTGCCCAAGCCTTTGCCTTGGTTTCCTTCACTCCCACCAAAAGAGCTCTGGAGGTGTTATGTCCATGCTAATTTATTTGGTTGGAGATAAACAAGAGCCCAAGGTCTGCTTGGCCTTGATGCTGACTCCAGTGTCAACACCGGATGCTGACACCTGTGTGAAGTGTGGAGATGACTCCTTTTATGAAGATCCTGCCTGCAGGACTAAGAAAAGGCTGAGGTTCATGGAGCCTCAGGGTCCTCTGCTGAACTACCCATCACAGCACAGTTCAAGACAGTTAGCTTAGAGCTGGCCAGATTTTGTTCCTGGATTTCTTTTTAAAAGTAGGAAACTTTTCAGGGACACTGTTGGAACAGTTCCTCCAATTTATGAGTGATTCTGGACCTGACTGAAATTCTCCCAAATGGAAAAATTTCAACTTTCTGAATTAGCAAGAAAAAGAGAAGAGGCTGGGAGGTGAGAGAGTGTTAATATGTTATTCTTCAGCATCTCTTCCTGAAAAAAGGTGTATGCTATTGCCCTGTCTGTCGCTCCATCTGTCTGCCAGTCTGTCGGCTCCCCACCTAATTACACTGTAATAACCTGATGGCCAGTTTTAACCAAATACAGCAGAAGAGGAGATGGCTGGACAACTTTCAGCTCCTCCAACTATTGTAAAAACCTGGCAGCTCAATAGGTGAGAGGCCAGAATTTGTGTCCCTGTAAGGGAAAGACTGAAGCATAAACTCAGCAGATACCTGTTTGATTTGGCTTGCCAGTAGGCCAGTCGCTTCTTGTGTACCTCCAATGTGGGTTGGAAGTATAAGGGAAGTACAATACAGATTTTTTGGTAAACTGAATTGAATTTGTTCTGCTGTTCTGTTTTCAATTCAAGATAACTGATCTGGCAAATGCTATGAGAGAGAGATTACAATGACCAAAACATTTCTTGGTGCCAGCAAGCCAGGACAGAGTTGCCCAATTGTCCAAGGAGATCTGTAAGTATGCGTCTGTCGCATAGCGCAACCAGTACAACCTGTCTTGTCAACCAGTCATTCATACACAGCTGTAGTAGGAAGGTGAATATCTTTCCAGGTCAATGCTATTTAATCCAGGAGCTGAGTTTTGCTCACAGATGTTTTACAACAAACATTTTAAGTCAGATGCTCTGACTCTTACTTAGAAAGTGGCTGGCAGTCAGACTCTGGGTTTCAGCAGGTCATGGACATGGGCTTCTGAAATCTGTGTTTTTAATGAAGATATTAGTGGTTGCAATCGTAAAGGTGTTACAAACCAGTAACGGTTTGCCTGTACTATTTCCTTAATCCTTTGCCCAAGCTGCCTGCAAGAGTGGGCAGGCCCCCATTACTACAGAGAGGGAAGAACTAAGATGTGAGGGAGTGTGGTTGTCCCATGGTCTCTGCCAGCTCTGGCTTAGGTCCATCTCCAGGGCAGTGCTCTTCATTGTTCTCGCTGCCAACTTCTTGGCTCCCCACCAAATACCAAAGGTCTGGACCTTTCTTTCCTCAGAACAAAAGCCACTGTTTGTTGGATAGCAAAGGTTCACCCCAGCCTTGCTGGAATCAGCTTTTGAAGGAGTGAAGGCAAGACTACACACAAACTTGATAATGAGCTAGGTTTCCACCACACAAGCCCATCAGCCACCCTGCCCTGGTCTCCAGGGTCTCCAGCGCTCCTTTTACACAAGTAAATTAAATAACACCAGAGAGCAATGTCAACGTCATCACATTGTTAAAAGGATCCATGGCATGTTTTCAGCCTAGGGCTCTGCTGAACAGTTCCTGGGGGCAGTTCAGTTGTTAACACAGGCCAGGGACCATTCGCAGCTGACAGCTTGCACATGGCCATCCACCTTGGAGGCTGAGGGAGTTTAGCCAGGTGGACATGGGCTGATCCACAGCAATCGACCTTGGTGCAAAAGAGTGGTCCTACAAACATTTTATTTAAAAATAGATATAGCCTAAGTGGCTAGGTCTACTCACACAGTTATGTCCACCTGGAGGGCTCATGGACTGTGGAATGATTACTGGGGGTGAGATTAGTGAGGTTGAAATTATTGAGGCTAAAGTTATATCCACATTTCATAAAAGTTAACTTCCAGAGTGGAATGTGGTTGTCATGATAGAAATTGGTTCAGTGATTGTCCCCTAAGCAACACCACCTGCACTCTTAGATATTAGGAACACTGAGGGAGCTCAGTATCGTAATCTAAGGGAGATAACTGGAGGAGGGAGTGAAGTGAAGGCTTCATGGCCAAACTCATCCATAAATCACTGCAGATATAGGGGCTGGATGGAACCATGGAACCATACCTAGACATCATGCCCTGTGGGTTAACTTTTCTCATTATAATCTCATTATAATACTAAAATACACATGTCCATCCCAAAGTTACCCACCTCCAAGGTACAACCACCCCTCACTGAGCTTGCTTTCTGAATTTCTCTTAGTCTATACCTTTAAATCGAAGCAAGGAATTTCTACACTAATCAATAACAAAAGTATGTATGACTAGAGTCACTCAAGCTCCACCTAAACATAAAATATACAATAAAATTACCCCAGGAGAGAGGGATGTTGGGGAAGATACCATCATGGACTACTGGGATCAGCTGACGGGCTGAACCTCTCTTCTTCCCCATAGGGACGCCTATTGGGTAAGACTCGAACGCTTGGTTATACCGAGTGATTCCCCGGGAAATTTAGAGAACAAGCTTGTTATTTTGTGTTTGTGTTTTAGCGCTTTATACTTGCACGTGCTTTGCAGACAGTGTATTTATCACCAGCAATCCAATAAGAACCTGTATTTCTGTTGCTTCAACAAACCGCACTATTAGTGAATCTGGCCGTGAAATGCTATTGGGCACGACTAGACTAATAGTGATTGTCCTGTTAGTGAATCCCTCGCGGACTAACAGTGCTGAATCGGGTATCACTCAGAATCTAAGTCCAGCTTCCCCCAGCTCCTCTGACATCTGAGGACCAGCTGGATTGCAAGGGGGTTTATTTTCTGCCAAATTTCTTCGCCTATTAACACAACAATGGGCAGAGTCTTTACAATCACAACCTATCTTATAAATACTATATCCACAAACCATCACTATACAGAGGAAAGAACTACTGAGAAGATTCAGGGCTGGGTTCACGTGCAGTTTCCACATCACTAATTCATCAAGGCCCAGGAAGACCTTTAAATGTCCTTGTGCCTTTGGCTCTTATTAAAACTGTCAGCCCAGACTTAATCCGCGCTGCAGGGTGAAGCCCTGCAGAAAGGATAGAGGCAGAATTTAACACCTCCTTGTTCCAAGTGTAAAGTGCTTGTTAGCAAACCGGCAGCTGCCTGCCAGGCAGTCATTTCATTTCATACAGGAGCCAGTGATATCAAATAATTTTCAGCTGCACTTTTCTTCTGGACACAGAGTGAAGAGCCCAAAATGGCATATTTTGAATTGCTAACCTGGTGGGATCAATGTGAGAACCACAGAAATAGGCAGAGCTTCCCATACACTGCAGAAGTGACCCATACACAGTGGTGTGCTCTTCGAGGGATTTCTTCAATATCGGAAAGTCCCATCTTACATATTTTTACCTAGTAAATGCTGATGATCTCCTCATAAGGGAATGTGCTTTTGTCAGGTGCTAAAATAGGCACCTGGGGTCTCTCTGCAGGCTGCAGGGCACCCAAGATATCCACATGGTGCTGGTAGGTGAGGCAGAAGTTGTAGGACAGACCTACTCTTTTCTGAGGCAGCAACTGGAGGTCTGGATGGCTCAGGTGGCACCAGACACTCACATTTAAGCATCTAAGATGGTCTCAAGTGCCTGAAACTGCACATGAGTGTTTGGGTGGGTAGGGACAGGCAGGCAGGCAAGGCAAAGTGGGCATGTAGCCTGCATCAAATATTAAAGGCAGAAACATAGCTCACCTGAATACTAATGACAGCACAGCCCACACCAACTTGCAGTCTCTGCGAAGAGCTGTAGATAGGCGGTTGTGAACACATGCCACTGTGCTGTATTAGGAGAGCAAGGTCATTGCTAACAGGGCGTTTGACATCCCACCCAGTAACCTGTACCTGTGGCTTTGTCCACGCAGCTGCCACTGCCCGGAGGCCTGCCTTTAACTTTGGTGGGAGCACTAAATAAATGTGCAGGGACTGTAGGATTTAATACATTGCATATATCTCCTTTTAGTGCATCTCTCTAGGCAAAAAAGCTTGGTTTGACCTATATAGTAAAACTATGCAAAGGTCCGTTAAGCAAGATGTGATTTGCTCATTTTATTAACTTGAGAGTTCTTTGAGACAGAGTTGGAGCAATGCAAAATAAGTTGGAGGTTCACCTGACACACCTATAGCAAAATCTACCTTTTGCTGCACCTATAGTTGCAGCTGAGCCTGCAACTCTTACACGCTCAGAAGTCCCTCTCACAGCATGGCACAAAGAAAAAGGGATGTGCCCACATGATGTATTCCTGACCACAGCCAATTTTCCACCTCCCTCTCTTATATATGATGCACACTTGTACTGGGCTGCTTTACATATATTTCACAGCCTAAGGGGAGAGAAACCAGAGTTAGTGTCTTCCAGACTGCTAGCACCCATTTCATTTGGGCATCGGAAAAACACCTTGCACGGAGGCTTCCTGCTATAAATCCCTTCACCGGGAGATGGTGCTCCTGCCCTGGGAGTGATCCCCTCCCTGCACGCCTGGGCACTCCCCGGCACTCGGCTCTCTGCTGATGCTCGGTCCCACTACAGCCACCCAGCCCCTCTGCTGAGGTAGGTCTGGATGGCCCTGTGGGACGGGTTCTTCTCCGCTGAGCTTCTCATGCTACTCAACAGCTGAAGGAGAAAGAGGCCCAGGGCATGAAATGGCTGCAAAAATAGTTGGAAAAGGCAAGATAGTAAAGGAAAGCAGAAATTGTGCGGTTAAAATGCAGAACTGGACAGGAGACCAGAAGATATGGTGATGGTAAAAAGTAGTTTATGAGCTGCTCAGTTTGTGCCATGGTCTGTGCTGGTCTCTGTGGGGCCTTTTAAGTGAGAGGCATCTCTCCTAACTGCCAGGTGCCCAGCCCAAATCACCCACGGCCCCTCCGTCGTGGAAGGACATACTGCCCTGGCAGGAAGGTCAGAGAGACGTAGTCTTTGAGAGGAGTAAGCCAGGCCATTTGAATTTGCAGACAAACAGGACTTTGGACCACATCCTTTTCGCCATGCAGACATCCACCTTCTTCCACACCTTCTCCTCCTCCTCAAAGCCCAGCAGAGCAGCAGGCACAGAGGAGTGAAGGGAGGAGGCTCGTGCTGAAGCAGAGGGGTGGCAGGTCTGCTCTGGCCCTCTGCATGCCTCACCCGACCCCTGTGGCTCCTTGGTGCTCCCAGAGTAACTGTCAAGGAAACCAAAGGTGATACCTCCAACTAGGTACCTTGCGTTGTTAGCTGCACGTAGGTAGGATGGATCCACCTGTTGATTCCTGCTTAAGGTCATGTTCCCAAAAGGGAGGGAAGTCAGTTCTTGGGGACAGGACTTTCTTTGCCAGACCCCTGTCACTGTGGCGAACCGCTGGGCTGACCTTAAGGACTTCAGTGTTTAGCTCCATTTGTCTGGTCTAAAGCAGAAAATAAAACCATGGAATTAGGAGCACTGAAGTGAATGAGAGAGCAGAAGTAGCTGTGTGACAAGGAATAAACAATCCCTAAGGATGGGAAGATAATCTAGGGGGAGATCCCCCCACACCTTCCTCCCACATTCATGGCAGTGAACACCTGCTCCCAGAAAGTTAGGAGTGAGCCAGAACTGGGGATATTGGTCAGATTTTGTGTTGGGATAGAGAGCAAAGGACTTTGGTTTGGTACAGAGAAATTTTCAGTCTCAAGTGGCAGAGAAGTGGGAATGACATGAGAGCAGTGAGCAGCGCTGGCTGGGGAGGGATGGGGAGAGGGCAGCGAAGGGGTCTCCTGGGAATAGCTGGGAACTGGAAAGATCAGGTTGGAGTACTGTGTGTAACGTTCCCTTTCTTACGCTCCCTTGGGTGCCCGCTGGCAGACACTGTCCCAGCTGGGTCTCCCCTTTGGGACTGGCTGATAACCCCAGGTCTGAGGAGCCTTTGCAAAGGGGCTGGGAGCTGGAGGACAAGAAGTTGGGGAGAAACGCAATAATGTGGGAGACAAATGAGAGGAAAAGGGACTGAGTAGAAGTCAAAGGGTGAAATATGTAGAAATATGGAAGCACGGAGGAGAGCTTCAGGAGAGCTGGAGGAGAGCACTTCTCCTGGTGACATGGACGGCCAGGGTTGTGGAGGCAGCTGAGGTCTTTCTGCATGGGAAGACCAAAACCTCTGTAACAGCTGTCTCAGCTGGGCTTTTTGGTTAACACTGAAGGAAACCCCTTCTGGAGGTACAGCTCTCCCTCCATAACTATTAATGGGAGGAAGGTGATTAGTTAGACTGAGAAAGAAGCCAAAATGAAGCAAGGTGAATCCCACCCTCTCTGACCAGACGCTAGCCTAGACTTCCACCATAAGGGCACTTGGAGTGAGTCACTGCCCCGATTCGGCACCTGTGGCTTGGTACATTGACAGATTACCTGCTGACTCGGAAGTGATCAAAAAGCAAATGGGCTTTTTAAAAAATTGACTGAGCACTCAACTGTGTTTTGACTCACTGTCTTCTTATGCCATGCCCTGTCCACCAGATGCTGAATAGGACAATTTTCCCCAAGAGGAAAAGTCTAATCCAAGATTAGAATTTCCAGAAGGATTGAACTCTCAGCAAAGCGCTTCCATAATTCTCCTGTCCCTTAGCTAGAGTATAGTGTTCAAACAGAAAGTGATGTGAGACAAGCATAGCTTTAAACATCCAGATTGCAGCAACAGAAGGTCTCTGGGCCTGAAGGAAAGCAGCCCTCCGGGTCTTTGAATCCATCTGATGCTTCGTGCATGGAGTTGTTTATACTTTGATTTGTCTTATCTTCCCTGGCTATCCCTGTGCAGACAATCAAGAAGAACTCAGCTTGGCTTCAGTTTAAGTAGCTTTTGGAAGGAGTTGCTGGAAGATTTAGAAAGAAAATGATGCTATTGCTTGGTTACTTGCTGAGCTGGCGTTGCCGTCACTTGTAGCCATCTTGCTAGAAGGCATTTGTTAAGTGAAGCCACAAGAGGCTTCTTGTGTGGTCACTACATGAAAACGTATTCTTCCAAATAACCACTAGAATCAATATTGTGACCGCTCTGAACTTGCTCAGGACTTGCAAATTTGGTTGAGCCTCACTGGCTTGGCAGATGGAAACAGCCACAAACACCTCCAGTATTGAAGCATGGAAGGGGTTTGTCACCGCAGGTTATTTTTGTTCCATGAAAAAGTGCTGCTGACAGGAAAGGTGAACATCTGTGGATGTACTGGGCTCTGGGAACATGGCTATGACACCAGGTATTGCTTGAGGATTTCCCTTCTACTTCAGTTTCCTCCTTTGAGAAGTGGTCTTCCACAGCTGGTGGGGATCAGGTTTACCTTTGGGGATCCCTTCTTACCTTTGCTGAAGAGTGTCTGTAGGGCAGCCCCTCTCTGGCAGGCGAGAGTCCCAGGCTGGGATCTTGCCAACAGTTGCAAAAGAGGATGCAGCCGTGGTAGGAGAGTCCACCCTGCCCAGGACTCAGCCCCACACATGGAAATTAATTGATGCTCCACACACAATGATCTCCGACCACCATGGACGACGCTGGAGGGCAAGCAGGGCAGTGCTGGGGACCAAGAGAGGGAGTGGAGGCGGGGAGCCTGCAACAGAGAGGACAAGCCCAAGTGTCAGCCAGGCAGGGACAATTCCTTCCTGATCCTGAAGGAATCAGCATCCCAAAAATGTTCCCAGTAAAAAACTGGCTTGGCAAACTGACTGCTCCCTTCTTCCCAAACACCCTCCCAGAAGGGCCTATTGGTGAAGGAAGGGAGACACCGTGGTGGGACACGGTGCAAGCTGTTAAGGTACGGGAGTCAGGACCCCTCCTGGGCATGAGGCTTCATGTTATTTGGGACAGCTTCTGAGGGAAAAATCAGAGGCAAATGTGGCCCTTTATCTTCATCTTAGGTTCTGGCAGACTTCTGGTTCGTTTAATACTTAGTGAACAGGGTGACAGGACAGTCTCAGAACCAGGTTTTTCAGTCTGTGCTGGAGGTACCCAGAGGATTTGTAAGTGTAAGAGCAAAGAGAGATGGAGCAAGTGAGCAGGGCGGGAGCCAGTGTCACCACGTTGGTTGAGAGCCCCATGGTACAGCACATCACTGTACCCACAGCAATGGGGAGTGCCCTCAAGAGGAACATGTCTATTTGCTGGTGAAGCCAAACAGACATAAAATCTCCCTTGGTTATACGGGTGGTTTTTTCTGTATAAACCTGCTAATTGAGTTGTAAAATAAAACTGCAGCCTTTCCTCTCCAATTTCTGCTGCTGCAGCAGCGTGCTAATTTGGTTTTGGAGGGGGGCTGGTAGAAGGTGGCTCCTTGCCAGCATGAAATTATGCTCAAAGGGTTTGCACTGGGAGAGAAGGGAGCCCGTCCTTGGAGAGGGGAAGGGCTGGGGGCAGGAGCTGCCGTGCTGCTGCACAGGGCTGGGGCAGCTGGGGAAGGTCCTGCAGCTGGGCTGGGCTGGGCTGATGGAAATTCAAGAAAGCTCAAAAGGGTTTAGACAAAGCTGCAATGGAGAACAAATGGTAAACTCTGGGCTTGTGCACCTCGATAGATGCTGTGTGGTTGAGAGGTTGGGCTGAGGGATTTCACATCTCCCCTCCGGCACAGCCAGGCAGGATTTGCTTCTCGGGTCTGCATACCCACGTGTGAGTGCGTCGCTGGTGTGGGCACTGGTGCCTGGTGCGTGCAGCCGTGTGCGCGCTCGGGGCTGTGCGGGTATGTGCGTGCCTGCGTTTGGGTGAGGACAGGGATCTGGCTCTCATCCCCCAGCAGCACACGGCTGCACCACGGGGTGGCTGCGCACCCGGACCGGGATGGCGTGGTGTGAACCGCTGCAGAGGAACCTATCGCTCAGCTGCGCCGGCTTGCACCAAGCAGGCGTTTGGCCCTGCTGCCCACACTGGGTGCTGAGAAGAGGACTAATCTGGGGGTGAAAATGTTGGGGGGAAAGAAAAACCAGAGGGCACAGCCTGGGTGTCTGCTGTATCAATGTAATTTTAATTTTTAAAAGATGGAAGGAAAAAATGCAGTGACAGTTCCAGTCCCAGGGAATTGGAGAAGCCCGGGGTCCCTCCCGTGTGGCAGGTACCCACACCCCGACATGCAGGAGGATGTACAGACCCAGGTGGCCCAGGGCACAGCCCGCACTCACCATTTTAGTACCTTTCACTGTTTCCCATGAAGGCTGCCGTGTGAGAGGAACCCAGGCAGGATGCTGCAGAACCCATTGCAAGAAGCCCAGAGGTTTCTGGACAGACTTGTCTGCCCATTTTCTAAAGCTCAGCAGCACTTCCCGTCACATCATCCCTCCAGCCTTCTGCTGACCCTTTTGGCCCCTTCCCTGGGCAGCACTGGGACGGGAGCACTGCTGTACCCTGCGGCGGGGGCATCAGGACCACAGCCCGTGGGTCTGGTGGGGGTGGGATTGAGGGGTGCAGGACAGGACAGGGGGGTTTTCAGCCTTTCCATCTTTGGGAAGGGCTGCCCTGAGCGCTCAGTCCCACTGCTGCCCGCTCCGGTGCTGCGAGGGCACCCAAGCGGGGTCCAGCACCCTGTCCCGGTGGGAAGCAGGGCATCAGGGGGTGGCAGGTCTTGTTGGATGCTTTTTTAAAGTGACCTTTAGCATCTGAACAGCATCAGGCTGGATTTAATAAGGGGCTGACAGAAGAAAAACAGCTAATGAAGCCCTCCTCTGCCAGCCCTTCCTCTGCCTCCTGCCCCAGCCGGGTGAGAGCTCCACGCAAGGCCCCGAACAACCCGCGCAAAGCGTGCGAATGCCGTGCAAGCCGTGCAAGCACCGCGCAAAGGCTGCGCAAGCGCCACACGAACCGCCCGAACGCCGCGCAAGGTGCCGTGCGAGGTGTGCGAACGGCTTCGGGCCGGGCCGGGCCATCCTGCACGGCGTGGGACGGGGATTTCTCGGGACGTTGTCCCGGGAGCTGCCTCCGTTGCTTCCCGCTATGTGCGCGTACGGAGCAAATCCGCTGGCTGGCATTAGGAACCCGCTCGCGATACTGTGACGAGGCACCTGTAAAATTACAGCAGAAAGAAATCCGAGAGGCTGCAGTGACAAATGCTCGTGAGAAGCGATTGTTTGGGGGGGGAGAGGGAAAAAAAAAAAGCCGTGTTTGCTTTGGCGAAACACCTACATTCCTTCAAATAAATCATCGCAGCACTTGTTTTTGTATTTGCGGAGAAATCGCAACAGACATAACCAGGGACTTAAGAGACTTGAAATAACATCCTAGTAAATACCCCACTTTGTTATTTTAATCGAGACCCAAGGAAACATCTGAATTTTACCAAGGAAACCCTCCGTGCGAGGGAAAACATTAGCCCGCAGCCCGGCCGGGGCTTTGTTTTGCTCCGGTGTGGGTCTCCCGAGGCGGAATTACCGGGGCTGATGGGGGCGCGGAGGGGCGCGGAGGG
>VZTV01011946.1:0-44806 GCA_013400875.1 Anhinga rufa | reverse complement strand
GCTCTGAAGAAGCTCTGTGGTTGGAGAAGGATTATAAGTGATGTTCTTCCGGACCTGAGCTGGCAATGTTTCTTCTCCGAATCACATTTTGGAGCATGTGTAACTTCTGTCCTACGGTTACAGCGGATCAGCCTCGAATGCTCTGCTGGTCTCATGTGAGCCCCAAGTGTTTATTAGATCCAACTTGTTGGTTACCATCCTAGCCTGACTGATGTATCCATGAGAAAAGACTCAGTGATTTCTAGGCACGTTTTCCTTCACAACTTCCTCTGAAAGTATGGAGCTATGCACATCCCACCTCAGTCCTCCTCCCAGAGGAGCATTTTGTTAATACTGGAAAAGGTTGGGGGTATGGAGAGCCTGTATTGGGGCAGCAAATGGACCTTTGACCATTGTATCTTGGGTTTTCTAAGGAAGTGGGAAAGCTTCACGCTGTGCAGGTATCTTGGGAAGTCAAAGGAACTGTGTCCAGACCAGGAATGTAGTAACGTATTTCCTCCCCTGTAATCTCTAGCGCTCCTCTGCTTCACAACCTCTGTTCAGTTCGTCCTTCGTTGTTGATAGCATGTGACGTTTTGTAGAAACAGCTTTGTAACTTGTCATCAACTTTCTTCAGGAGCCAAAGGAACTTAATAGCTCTAAAGCTGCTGTTCAGAGAATAATATAACTTCACCTGGTCGTGCTCAGCTGACAGTGAGTCAGCCTCGCGTGCCTTGGTGCTGCCCCTTCTGTCTCCAGACCTATCCACGTGTGCAACTTCAGCCTTGGAGATAAGCTTGGGAAGCCAAATGCTTCTCAAGATTGCAGCTCAGATTCCTGCGTTACAGCCTCTAGCCACAAAATGAGATGTGCTTGGCTTCCCTTAGCAAAATCTGTTAATTCTGTTTTTCTGAAGAGTGAAATATAGCACTTGTTTTAAGAGCTGACAACACATGAAGTGTTTAGCAGCAATTGCAAGTTGAAACCAGGCCTTAAGTCTTCTCAACTTGATAGGAGAATAGCATCATTGTCTGCAAAAGATATTTCGCCCTTGTTTTCCCTACTTTGCTGTTATACTGAGGATAGAAGATTTCTTTGCAGCTCTTTGACCTTATTTCATGCCTAATCCACGCATGCTTATAAGTACGAATTTTGGGGCAGGGCTCTTCAATGACAGCCTAAAGGAGAATGTGTTGCCCTAAATGATTTGCTTTGCTCACTTTGTACCTGTGATCTCTAGCACACACACTCCCTCTTTCCATGTTTATTTTTTGTCTTGCTCTACGTCTCTCCTTTCGCCTTGGTGCAGTCACTGCACGCGCCTTGCAGCTGCTTAACCAGGAGCAACTGAGGCTGGATGGGAGGGCATGGAGGCAAGGGGTTTAGATTCCAAAGGCTTCGCTCTGCTCTTGCAACATCACCCTCATCAATGTTGTTTGAAATAATACTTTGGATATTTTTTTGCACAAATTCCTTGGCACAGGGAGATCAGCAAGAAGGGAGGAACGCTTCTGAAACCCAGCAGGCAGTGCCCTCTGGGTGCCTGTGTACATTGCAAAGTCATCAGTCATTCAGTTGTTGACTCAGAGTTATTCTGGTTTTCCAGCATGCTTGTTCCCTGCTGAGTTATAGCCACAGATGGTAAAAGTAAACTTTGCACTTTTCAGAGTGTAGTCCTTTCCCAGATTTTATTTGTGGCTGTCTTTTGTGGTTTGGTTTGACTTTTAATTTCCTTGGGGATGCTCTACAGATGGAGAAGGTAGTGCTCAAAGAGTGGGTTTTGCCCTGATTTCTCAAAATTACTTCTGATGGGAACAGTAGCGTTCATCTCTTCCTTTGTGTTGTCTCCAACAGCCAGAGGATGGTTTCTTCTGGGAAGCCATGCATTCTGGAGAAGAAGCTTTAGCTGGTGCTTTTCTGGGATGTAGTGTGGCGTGGGTGCTCAGTGGGGTCTCTGAGTACAAACGGAGCCATGTGGGACTGGCTAGAAGTGTGATGGGAAGGCAGAAATAAAGCTTATTGCTTGTAATTATAAAAGGTAGTTAAGTTGGGAGAAGTGATCTGCTAGTAACTGCGACTCTTGTTCTGGATGAATGGGATTGTGCTAAGGTGGGATTTTTAGAATTGGCTAAAGAACATTTAAAATTATTTTGAGCTTGTAAGTTTGCACTGAGGAGACAGCGTTTAGTGAGAGGGAAGGGGGACGCAAACCTCTTGTGTCTGAGCTCAGCGTGCCCCCCCAACTGGTGCTGGCCTAATCCAGAAAGGCTGCCAGGCGCTTTGGAAGCGATGAGAGGCATTCACTGGGATTTTGCTTTCCTCTGGAGCAGTTGCAGTCAAGTGGGACCAAAGTCAGCTGTGATAGCAAGGACTTCTGGTGGGCTAACGTGGTTGGGGATACAAGGCACCTCTGTGCATGGGGGACAGAAGGCTGTGTTAATGCAACGGCTTCTAGACACCGAGTGTGATCAATGTTTGATCTTACAAATATATGTAGTTTTGGGGTCAGCTGAGATCTTAATAATCTTAACGAAGATTATTTTATTTGTCCTGAAAGACAGAGATTTTAACAATAATAACAATAATAACAACAACAGTGTTTATGCATAGATATAATGCTGCTATATCTGCATTTCCAAAACGCAACGCAAGATGTTTATTCTTTGAGGGTTGGTGAGTATAACTACAAAGGTATTAGTAAAGGTAGGAAAAAAACCAACCCTATAATAAGAGAGTGGTTTGTGTTTGTATTCATTGCTGTTATTCTTTACTATTTTCTTTAAAACAGTAAATGCATATATTATTGCACAGCCAATTCATTCTCAGGGTCATTTCTTAGGCTATAAAATATTGCTTCTTGTAAGCCTTTTACCTTGAAAAGGGACAGCAAACATAAGCTGGAGTCTCTTTAAAACGTAAAATTTACCCTTAATGATGTTTTTTTCTTTTTTTCTGCGGGTCAGATCCTGCTTGCTGAATCTCTGCCTGTGACCTGTGAACTTTACAAAAAGTGCACTTATTTCTGCATAACGTGGTGGGAGTGAAGGTTGACAACCGGTGCTGTGAGTGTCTTGGTGAGGTACCTGTAGTGTCCATGAGGGAACCCAAATTGCTTGCTTTAAGTTGAAAGATTTGGAGTTTAAAGTGAACTTTCGCCGTCTGTCAGCAATAATGATGTCTGCTCTAGGAAAATCCCTTGTGGGCAGAGTATTTCACATCTTCCCTTGCTTTCCTCCTTGCTCGCAGTCTTGTCAACCGCTGCTTTCAAGGATTAAACTACAGCCTATGCTAATGGTGACAGAAAAAGTGCGCTGAAGGCTAAGGCAAACTTGTTTAAGTGCCTTGTAATTTGGAACAGTGGGAAAAGTATTGAAGTTATCTTGACTGAATTACACAAATTCACATTACCAATTATCTGCTGAAAATGTAGGGCTGCTTTCCTGAGCAGCTGATGCCCGTGTACCATGTTGTGGGAGCTGTGGTTGTGTATCGCACAGGTCATCTCTCCTGTGCTGATTCTTTCAACTCCTGCGAAGGTGCCCTTGGAACAGCAAGTGAAGAGTAGGAATGAACAAGTCTGCACTGTGCACGCCCAGTGCAAAATGGGAGACCCACCGAAGCTGGTGCTCGCTGGACGCCCGGTGCAGTCTCCAGTACACAGGACTAGATGGGGCTGGTGAGCTGCCTTTCCCCGCCAAGACTTCTATTGTCAGGTCAGACTTAGAAATATATCCAACTGCCAGGTGGGATGAGCCAGGCATAAACTTTTGGCTGCAGTGAGAAACCCGCTTACACAAAATGAGCGTGATGCTGTGCACGCTTACTCCAGGGCGAAAGCTGCAGAGGAGTGCGCAAGCTAATGTCAGCAGTGCAAGTACCCTACAGTCCGGTCCTTTCAGGCTCCCCTGCTCTCTGGGAGAGCAGAAAGTGTAGAAATGCTCCATCTATTTTCAACTGGCAAAAATAACTCTTTTTATTAGAGTAAATAAAAGGGCAGGAAGGTGGCTTTGAGTTCCTTAGGGAACTTGTAGGGTGACTAGGGATGCTGAATTTGAGGCACTACATTTTCCTATCAAGTTTTGTTGCCATCTTTGACTCTTTGATAGTCCAATTTAGACCTGTGTGTGGTGTGTCCTCTGCAAAGCTTGGTTAGCTGTTTATATTTCACCCTTTTTCAGGCAGGGTGGGTTTGAGGCTAAAAGCTCTGTTACCCTGTTTGGGGCTTTAGGACATAGAGTATGGAGGAAAATTTGGAAACAAAAGTTTCATGGTATGAAGCATCAAAATGTTGCAATCTGGGAGTCAAAGCTAATAAACGTTATCTTGGGCTTTCTTGGAGGGAAAAAGGCTCTTATTCCAATTCTTAAATTCACAAGTGTGGTTGGGACTGGAGCTGAGAGCTCAGGGCGAAACATCTTGCACGGATGGCTAAATCAGGGTCTTGCGCGTGTTACCGATGACTGTTGGGATGTTTTTTCACTATGCTATTTATACCGTTCACACATGCTGCTCATTCTGTGTTGTGAACTGCCTTTGCGTCTTCAGCTGCAGCCATCACGTACACCTCTGAGATGTCACGCAAAGTTGTATCTCAACACTCTTTGAAGGCCATGAAACTTTTCTTCATAACTGCAGGATGAGGATTAAAGCTTGCTTCAGTGATGAGGAGGAGGGTTGCCCTTAAAAACTACTTAGGGAAGAGACTTACAATTGGTCCGGTTCAGGCCAAACTGTTTGGAAGCTCATATAAAGCTTTAAAAAGTCTTGGAAACAAGAGGGTAAATCTAGGCAGAGGCTGATGGTCTGCTCTGAAGTCAGTGGGAGCTGATCCAGTGGCTTCAAGGATGAGAATCCGTCCATTGGGACAGAGTCTCGTGTGTGCATTGGTAATGAAGAAAAGACATTGTCTATTTATTGTTTTATGCAGGGAAATGAAGGCTTACTGTGGGTGTGAATCTTCTTCAGCAACAGCTGATGTGTCTGTAATATCTTGGAACACTTGAAATATTGGCTTTTGCTTGTTTTCAATCAAAGTTTCTTTTAGCTTTTTGCAACGAGCAGGAAAATCAAAGCAGAAATCAACTGATATTGATGCTTGGTTTTGACTGACTTGGTGTAAAGGCAGGGCCAGGACTATAGGTCCCCATATTATTAGTGTACTCAGGGTGGTGCAAAAACTTCTGCTGAGCCAGGGAGCAACGTTAAGGGTCCCAGAGAGTCAAAAGGCATCATGTCTGTGCTGCCGTACGCCTGTGGGCTTTGAGTTTGGCTTTGTCCATGTGGCTTTTGACTTGAGCTGTTCTCTGTTGGGGCCTGAGGGAAGAAGAACAAAGTACCCTTTCCAAAGAAAGAGCCTCTCTGTGAATTTGGGAATGGTCTTTTCTCTTCCTGCCTCTGCATCATTGCCTGTATGTTATGTGTAATGATACTTGCCTGCTTTTTGTGCATTTTCCCCCCCATTCCTGCTGATAGGAGTGTGTTTAGTAGAACGCTCTCAATATAAATTGATAATTTTAACTTTTTTTTTTCTTTTTCTTTTTAGTAGGTATATTGCAGTGCATCTGAAAGTGATATAAGAAAGAATTGCTCCTGTAAAGAGAAGCCTCCCTGCAAGGCCAACGCTGAAGATGTGGACTGCCATTGTATTCTTCCTGCTGATTTCCTTCTGTATATGTGAACACCAGTCTTCTGTCCTGAAAGGGAGAGGAGTCCATGTAGTGCGAATAAACAGGCTTACAACTGAAAAGGAGTGCAGGTCTTTTTCCCAAAGCCCAGGTGCTTCAGGTGAGGTTTTTGTCTCTTAGCTGGAATTCCAGCTGGGTTTTCTGTTCCTTAAAGGTCTCCTCTGTTCCCCTGACAACTATCTTTCTTAATTCCAGTTGTTTACATGCATTTACAGTTACGGCTTCTCTGTGCAGTCCTGTGGTGCTAAATAACTTCTGACAGCTTTTGTTAAATTGAATCCAGAACAACCATTTCCCAGGTCCCTTCTAGCTTCTGTAAGAAACAGCATGCATGTGCGCTTGGTGTGCACTGGTAGCGTGCAAACGGTGTTAGGTCACTTGACTTGAAGAATGATTATTGCATAGTGCCAGATGTTTGCAAGTGAACAGTGCTGCTGTAGACAGCTGCACTGGGATGAGTAGTTTTTGCTCACTGGTATTTGTGTGTGTTTTCTGCCTTAGAAGAAAGCAGTTGTATCCTGCAACCAAGCACAGGGTTAAACAAATCTGGGAAGGTGAGAGCCTTCTTCTGTCTACCTCTGGGAAGTTTAAACTTCTAAATTTCAAAATTAAACTTCTAAATGAGTCTTCCTGAGTTGTCCTTATGAAGGACCCTATTTTATCTAGCCACATGTGAAAGCTTGTACATCTACAAACTACTGGTGATGCTGCAGTGAAGATGAGACCTGGGCTTAGATGGATGAATGTTTGACAATCAGATTGATAGGAACATCATAAAGATGCCTTTTTTAATGCCCAGTGGTTTTAAACCTTTATTTTAAACAAGATATGTCCCTTCATAGTGGAAAGAAAGCACCTTTCTAAAGTGTTTTATTTAGGAGGTAAAATATGAGGGGTTTGTCTCCCAGACACCAGAGCTGTGAGAACTTCAGCTTCTGCTTTGTAAGGTGGTAAACCCTAGAGAGATGACGCATTCACACTGACTGTGCTGACACTTAGAGTCTGTATCACTGCATGTTTGTCTGTCCCACCTGAGAGTCTCTAAATACTGTGCACGTGTCGTGGTTTAGCCCCAGTCAGCAACCCAGCCCCACGCAGCCGCTCGCTCACTCCCCCCTGGTGGGATGGGGGAGAGAATCGGAAGAGTAAAAGTGAGGAAACTCACGGGCTGAGATAAAGACAGTTTAATAGGGAAATTAAAAGCCGCGCACGCAAGCAAAGCAAACCCAGGCATTCATTCCCTGCTCCCCATGGGCAGGCGGGTGTTCAGCCATCTCCAGGAGAGCAGGGCTCCATCACGCGTAACGGTGACCTGGAAAGACAAACACCATCACTCCCAATGTTCCCCATTTCCTTCTTCCCCCAGCTCTACATGCTGAGCATGACACCATACGGTGTGGGACATCCCTGGGGTCAGTTGGGGTCACTGTCCCGGCTGTGTCCCCTCCCGGCTTCCCGTGCCCCCGGCACAGCACGGGGAGCTGAAACAGCCCTTGACTGGTGTAAGCGCTGCTGAGCAACAACTAAACCATCTCCGCATTATCACCGCTGCTTCAGCACAAATCCAAACCACAGCCCCGTACTGGCTACTACTACAAAGAAAATTAACTCTATCCCAGCTGAAACCAGGACAGTATGTCATCTTAACCTCCTGATATCTTGGTGAGGGTAGAAAAGGTGCTATTTCTTCCAGAGGAGGGACATAAGGAATTTAGTTAGTCTGTGATCAGGGCTGGGAGATGATCTGAGTGCATGCTTCTCCCTGTTGTTGACTTCAACCACTTCTTTTATACCCTTCACCTTGTTCTCTCCTGACGTGTTTTATACAGAGCAAGTCCAGCTGAGTGTTAGCTTTGCTGGGCAGAGGCAGTTGAGCCTCTGGAATTGGGTGACCCGTTCCCTCTTCAGGAAACCATGCAAAACTAAACCCCAAAGCATAAACCTTTTCAGGTTTTACATTCTGTATTAAACCCACTGAAGTAATTTAATTCCTATATGTTACTTGATAGCTGGTCTGTTGCACTACCCGGTGTCAAGGGAAATGGAAAAGATACAAACTCTTGACATAGATGTATAGCCATCTGGAGAGAAGGACCTGAAATGCCTCTTTTTTTTTTTTTTTTTTTTTTTTACAGTTAGCTTTAGGTTTTAAGATCAGCTTTACTGCTCTCATTCTTCATTCTCACCTTTCCCAAGTATATTTATTTTTGTGCTTTCTTTCATTACAGACATGAGGCCTGAGGCTTAGATGTTAGAATACACCTATGTAACTGTCAGTAAAGGAGCAGTGACTGTTACTTTTTAAGCTATTATAGTGTTAAGTTGCAGGCCAAGGTTGCAGGGGGGATGTCATCATAGCTACATTGCTGGGAGAAGTGGAAAAATAACATTCTTAGCTGGTTAGTCTCTCTTCTATAGATGTAATTTATACCCTCACTGACATAACATCGCTAACTTAGAGACGTAGTGCACCTGTCACTAAAAGAACTGCTTTTGCCAGTACATTCACATCTCGGTGTGCCCTGCGGAAAAGGGAATGGTGGTTGGTCTGGCTATTCCAGCGTCACCTTCAAATATCCATGCCTGCCAGAGGCCAGGATATGTAGTTAGCAAACTAACATATCACAAAATGATTGTATCAATGTCATGAGACACTTTGACGCTTCAATTGTATGCTAATAAGAGCAGCAAAACTCTCTAGAGCTGACAGCATAACCTCCGTATGTTGTCTAACGCGATGGGTTCAAGTCTCCAGATGCTGCTAGGGTAAGCGGAGGTGATGGAGAAAGTGCCCATCTTAGCAAAGATCTGGCAATCCAGGATTCCCAGATGCCTGGTGAGCACAGTGAACCTGTGTTGGGAGATAAGATAAGATAAGCTCGTGCTCTTCCCATATTGAGAGCCATATTGAGAGCCATATTGACAGCTCTCTAGTTGCTTCTATTGTGGCCAGTCCAGGGCTGGAGGGGAACATCTTGGCCATCTGAGCAGTCTGGCCCTAAGAACAGAGCCACTTGGCCATACGTCTGGGCTATCTTGCCTGCTCTCGGGAAAATATGACGTGGCTGCATTGCCAAATATTCCTGCTCCCTGCTTCCACAGTCCATCTGCTTACCTGGCTCCTGCTTGCCTTTGGGCATCTGTGATTTATTTCCAGTAACAGCAGGATTAAAAATGAAATAAAGCAGTTTGGTAGGGCAAGACCTTGGCATCTGCCTACATGGTTTCCTTTCAAAATAGCTCTGAAGAGCTTTTGTTGTCCTCCCACTTCTTTTTTTTTTATCTCCTAATTGGAAGTCAGCAAAAAGAAGGCACAGGGTGGCACCTACCTTGCAGTGGACACATCAGATGGAGCCTCAATCTAGAGATGCATCAAAAGAAGTACTAATCAGTCCAGCTCAATACTGGTATCTGGTTGTCCTGGGGAGCAACAGGGGAGTCATGAGCAGCTGGGTACCATTCTGACAGCAGCAGAAACCAGGGTGCTTTAACCATGCTGTCCCCATTAGTCTCTTGACCTTTCTGAACTGACTGACTTGATATGTAGGCAATGCGAGATATGCTGCTGGCTTTTTGTTTTCCCCTTCCCAAGTAGTGAGAAATGGCACAATTTACAGTAGTAGATGGTCTGCGTTTCTCCACTAGTATGACTTATCAAACGAGGGACAGGAGGTGGAATGAGGAATGAGGGCACATCCAACTATGCTTTCATTTCTGAGTGGATTTTAATTTCTTGAAGGGCTGCTGCTGTATCTCCTGCTCTGTGTGATTGTTGAAGCTTTTAATTTTATCGCTTTTTAAGTATCATTTTTTTAAAGGCTTTGGATGGTTTCAGTCACTTTCTTAAAATTTTGTCAAAGTCAGTAAGATTCGACCTTTGCTAGTTTATTTAGGGCTGTCAAAACAGACTGCAGTTGTTGGTACAGGGATTTCTCCAAGTTCATAAATTTTCCACAAGCCCTTTTAATAACTGTGGTAATGTAAATGTGTGTTTTTTATGAAAAGTTCAAGCTTTCCATAGCCTTAATCCTCAGTGAGGGTAGCTCTCTTTGTAGATAAGACCTTTAAATATAGCCATATGTACCACATAGGTATGTTCTTTGCCCTTTCTCACACTTCTAACAAAGCATAGAAATTAATTTCTCTTACTGAACACTTAAGTTCCCTTTAATCCAGTGATGCGTGGTCAGCTGAGCACACATCTGCTTCATCCCAGACTGAGCACTGTGTTATTTTCTGTGGGTTTTTTTGTTACAGCATGTGTCCCAGAAATTAATTGTGTGCTACTGTGATATTACATAAAATCATAGCATAATTTAGGCAGGAAGGGACCTTTTGAAGGTCGCTGGTCCAAACTAGACCTAGATCTGGCTGTCCAAGACCTGATGGAGAGTGTACCACTTCTCTGGGCCCCAGGCCAGTGTTTGAGTGCCCTTGTGATGGAAACTAATTTTTTTCCCTTGATGTTGAATTGGGATTTCCTGTAAATCACAGAATCACAGAACAGTGGGGGTCGGAAGGTACCTCTGGAGCTCCCCCTGTCCAGCCCCCTGCGTGAGCAGCACCCCCAGAGCAGGGGCACAGGACCGCGTCCAGGCGGGGTGGGAATGGCTCCAGGGAAGGAGACTCCACAGCCTCTCTGGGCAGCCTGGGCCGCTGCTCTGGCACCCGCACAGCAAAGGGGTTTTGCCTCAGATTTCAGTGGAACTCCCCGTGTTCCAGCTTGTGCCCGGTGCCCCTTGTCCTGTCGTCGGGCACCGCTGAGAAGAGCCCAGTCCCACCCTCCTGACACCCGCCCTTCAGACACTGATAAGCACTGAGGAGATCCCCCTCAGCCTTCTCTTCTCCAGGCTGAACAAGCCCAGGTCTCTCAGCCTTTCCTCCCCAGGGAGATGCTCCATCCCCTGAGCATCCTTGTGGCTCTGCGCTGGCCTTGCTCCAGCAGCTCCCTGTCCTTCTGGCACTGGGGGCCCAGCACTGGACACAGCACCCCAGCTGCGGCCTCCCCAGGGCAGAGCAGAGGGGCAGGATGGCCTCCCTCGCCCTGCTGCCCACACTCCTGTCCATGCAGCCCAGGACACCGCTGCCCTTCTTGGCCCCGAGGGCCCAGCGCTGGCTCAGGGGCACTGGCTGCCCACCAGCACTGCCAGGGCCTTCCCAGCAGAGCCGCTTCCCAGCAGGGCAGCCCCAGCCTGTGCTGGTGCCGGGGGCTGTTCCTCCCCAGGGGCAGCACCTTGCCCTTGCTCCTGGTGAATCCCATGAGGTTCCCCTCGGCCCAGCTCTCCAGCCTGCCCAGGGCTCGCTGGATGGCAGCACAGCCTTCTGGTGTATCAGCCGCTCCTCCCAGCTCGGTGCCATCGGCGAACTTGCTGAGGCTACACTCCATCCCTTCGTCCAGGTCACTGATGGATATGCTGAACAGGACTGGACCCAGCACAGACCCCTGGGGAAAACCACTAGTTACGGGCCTCCAGCCAGACTCTGCCCCGTTGATCACGACCCTCTGAGCTCTGCTGTTCAGCCAGTTCTCAATCCACCTCACTGTCCACTCCTCTAAATAATCTGCTTCAGCTCCTCACCCACCTAGCAGTCTCCCTTGCACTCACTCTAGTATGCCAATACTGCTCCTGTATGCTGGGAAGGCAAAACTGGGCAACTGGATGGCTTCTCAGTGCTGGTTAGAGGAGGTTCATTCCTCCCCTCAGAGCTTGGTTATGTGTATGTAGGCACGCCCAGAAAGAAGTTAGCGAGTTCGAAAGGATGCCAGGAGAGATAGTTCCTGCTGTGATGAGTTTATTTAGCTTGTGTTGGGATTTGACTTGCCTAAAGAGAGTTTCTGTGATGGCTGCCATGGCTAATGACATCATTGTTCAGTGGATGAAGAGTAAATTTCTGTGTAACTGCAAGCACTGAGATGACAACTATCTCCCATGGGTGATGAGATAGGTTTCTTCTCAGTTTGGGCTCTTCCCCCTCCCACTCCATTAGGACGTCTAGATGAATGCTGGCATTTAGATGGGTCCAAACTGCAGTGCACTCTCTTTGTCCCTGTGTTGTTAGGAGGTGTTGCTACCAGAAGACAAGCAGATGGGTAGGCTGTAGCTGCTATATTGATTTCGTTGGCTTTCCAGTTATTTCCACTAAGGCTGAGTCAGGATTCTTTAAGGCCAGACCTCCAGCTATCGGGTTTTTCTCTTTTTTTAAGTCTCTAATTACAGCCATGAAGCAGTGTGTTCAGTATACTGTGTGTAGTGACCCATTTTCTCTGCTGTTTTCAGGTAGCCAGCGCTGTAACTGGTCTGTGCCCTACAGGAATCGCTGCATCCTCTTGCAGTGTCACCAGCTGAGCACGTGCCAGAATGCTGGAGAACAAGACATCAAAGATCTGCTTGGAGGTAACGCCATGCTTCAAGCTCCTGCTAAATCCAGGATCCTGGTCCTTTTGCTTTAAATGCCTATGTTTAGACCTTGACTGGCTTTCACCTGAGGGAGATGGGTTGTGGAATGCCTGCAGGCTTATTCTGTAGGTGAAGTCGGTTCACTGGAAAAACTCTTTCACTAGCCTTGCAAGGGCTCTGGCACTTACATGTGCATGATGTGTCTTTGAGTAACTTCTGTAACTGTTGCTGAGTAACAGTTTGCCTCCATATTGAAGACATCATTCATTCACACCATTTGCACTCCACACGCTGTCCTTTGGAAAATAAAGGCATAACAGATGTATTTATATTTTTTAAGAGAAAGGAAAATGTCTTGGCATTGTTTTTTCTGAGATTGCCAGGACTTTGTGCCAGAGGCAGCAGGCTGCTTCTATAAACAGAGCAGCCTTAGCAGCAATTGCTCATGGTGATTTTCCAGTGCCAGGGTCTTCAATTTTAATTAAGTGACACAATAACAAAACGGAGCTTGTTGGTAATTGGGGAATCAATCTTCTAAAGTATGTTCCGAGAGTTTGCTGTACCCAAGCTTAAAAAAAAATGCAAGTTTGTTCATGGTTCTTTTAGGTTGGCAGAGGTGTTTTCTGCCACGTAGCAACCAGACCTTTGATAAGCAGATGGGATTTATGTCACTATAAATCTAGATCACTAGTTGTGACGGAAATTCTCCTGAAGTATGAAGGTGTAAGTGGAAATTTCCACTCAGTTTTCAGAGGTGAAAATTGTGAATCTAAGCACGAAGGCTTTGTCAATTCTGTGTGACTTTGAAAGCACAATTCTTCTTCTCAGGAGCTGGCATTTGTAACGCTGCTCCTGTAGCTCTGTACTTCATTAACCCCCTTTGTGGAATTAATTCTCTGGTTGGGCAAATGCCAGAGGTCTGGGGGGGGAACCAACCAAACCAACCCCCCCCCCCCACAACCAAAACCCCCTGCAAAAATAAAACCAGAAAAAAACACTCCAAAAACCCCAAACAACAAACCTAAACAAAACAAAAACAAACAAAACCCCCCAAACAAAAACACAAACAAAAAAACCCCAAAGGGATTATGTGCAATAAAGGCAGGGGTCTGAGTTTTCATGTTCTTGCTGACTTCGGTACTGATTTTTTCCAGTTGTACTACATGTACTGTGGAATACATGTTCTGGTTTGCATGTTGGGGGCATGAGGTCAGATTTCAGCTTGAGAGTTTTATTCTTATGAAACTCATTGGTTTTGTCTCTTTGAAGAAATTGTCAGTGCGAAAAGGGAAACAGTCCTGTTTCACCACCAAAGCTATCCACAGAAAAAGGAGAGGATGGTGAATGCATGGGTTGACCGACACAATGTGGAAAACCTGTTTTCCTCAACTGCTTGGACTCACAAGATTCACTTGAGGAATTTGCTTGGGGTTCAGAGGGAAGACGTAGCAACAAATGCAAGCAAAACAATTGCAAGCATTGCTACCACCACCACAGCGACCATCGCCACTGCCACAGCCGTAACAACAAACATTACAAACGCAACTGTCCTCGCTACAGCTTATGAAACAACTGCCGAAGCCTCAAATGCCTCTGGAGGTTCTCATTTCCTTCCTGAAACCACGGCATCCACGGCCTCTACTCCCACTTCTGGTAACATCCCTGCTTCTGCTTCCAGTCATGTCACCAAGCTTGTGACCATCTCTGAAAAATCAGGAAATAGTAGCTCTGTCTCGGTATCATCCCCTGCTTCTACTTCTGCTCCCCTCACTGTCATTTCTGAGGCAAGTACTCGAACGGCTCAAGCCAGCACCAGCACCAGAACTCCCCTCTCTAGTAGTCCCACCAGTGTTGGAGCTGGCCTGAAGACACCGGGCGCGACATTGACCACCCCCACCCCACAGAATGCAGGAACATCTTCCACTACTTCCACGCGTGCCACAGCACTCACCCCCTCAGAGAGTCCACACTCTGCGAATCGACAGCCTGGAGGGCCAGAAGCAAATACAGCCACAACATCCTTGAGTAAATCAACTGCTCTTTTGGGCTCTACAAGAGGTGCCATGGTTTTAACTACTGCCTCTACAGCAGAAACTACGACCAGGCATGGGATAAAGTCAACACCTCACATTCTTTCAACAGCCACGACTTCAGCAGATGCACCCAAAACAACAGCTTCAGGCCTTGCAGAACCTCAGGACATGGACAATGAGTATCTTCTCATTGCTGCTGAGCCCCTAACTCAGTACTTAGTGGATAGAAGTTTGCTTCTTGCAGTACTTTTAGTTGGTACTTTTTTTTTCATAACTGTTATAGTTCTCTTCCTTATGCAGGCCTACGAGAGCTACAAGAAGAAGGATTACACGCAAGTGGATTACCTGATCAATGGAATGTATGTGGACTCAGAGATGTGAAAGGGCAGGGATAAAGCAGTGGGCAGAGAGATGGAAAGGACACTGAAAGCCTGCCTGACTTGTTTTTATTTCCT
The DNA here is from genome assembly GCA_013400875.1 of Anhinga rufa. Lineage (NCBI taxonomy): Eukaryota > Metazoa > Chordata > Aves > Suliformes > Anhingidae > Anhinga > Anhinga rufa. The sequence continues at coordinate 30,257 of VZTV01011946.1, read as the reverse complement.
ATTTGCCTATAAAACAAATTGAAAGTGCTTCCAAATTTACTTCTGGTGCAATTGAGGAGAAATGCCATGTACTGTATTAAGGAAAAAAATGTTTTTATTCAACCATGCAACAGGTTACTGTAAAAAAAAAAAAAAAAGTAGTCATTTTTAAAACTTCCATAATGCACAATAGCTTTGGCCATTAGTTTTTCATTGCAAAACAAACCTAACAAGGGGTAAGCCATCATCCTTGGAAAATGCTGTGGCACTTTTTCAACTGTTTACAGTGCAAGTTCCTTGTATTTCATTAGTTTCACGTATGATCCTCTGAAAACAGAGCAAAGGATGCTCTCACCCCTTGCGAAGTGCTCTGAAATTGCCAGATGAGAAGTGTGGAGTATTGCTGCAACGGGGAACTTCTAATCCAATATGTGTCATTTCTCAGTATGCTTCTTGCTTGTAAAGAGGTCTGTTTACAAGGTATTGTAAACTCTGTTTACTGCTAACCTAAGATATCTTTTCACCATGGAGTGGATTACTGTGCCTCTGCACTTAAAATGATCTTATTTTTGTATTCACTTAATAAATAGGGCCCTGGAAGGGCATATCTTGTTGCATTTCTGTTTTCATTCCTGTCCCTGCCAGTTCAGAAGCAGGCAAGTGGGCTTTTGGGGCTTAAGCAATGTAGTTCCACTTCAGTATTCCAAGTATGGGTGCTTTGAAGGCCTCACTGGAAGTATGGACACGTCACAGAAGATGTTGATCATCTTCCAGGGTACTGCTTCTGTGATTTCAGAGCAGTATGCTGCCAGTCTCTCAGGTATGCAGACCCACTCACTGCTTATTATCTTTCACGCATAGAGCATCAGGCTCTGCTTTGGTTTGTTTTGCATTTAGGACCAGCTCAGAGTTGCTAATAATTTGGAAATCTTATTGCCTATGTAGTTGCAGCTCACCTCCTAAGATCTGCAGCTGAGAGAAAACAGTTGATTTTCAGCAAGTGTTCTTCAGTGACTAATGCATCTTATTTGAATGACATATGCATACCAATAGCAAAATGCTGGATCAAGGAGTGTTGTAATTTTTTTAACCAGATTGATAGCTTGTCTCTCACTTCAAATTAGTTGGATTTTTAATCCTGCTTGCATGTAATCTTGAGGCTGATAATAGGCAAACTTCAGAATTTGGGCTGTTGGGTTTTGGTTTGGTTATTTATCCAAATTCTTTGGCTGTTTAGGATTTGGAGCATGTCTTTACCCTGGAAGAGGTTGCTTTGTAGACTTCTTGTTCATCACCAAGCTGAAAGTGCTATGAAAAGAGCTGCAAACAGCACAAGCAGCAGCAAAGGCAAGGTGGTGTTTGAAAGAAATGGGTAGAAGGTAGTTTCCCAAATTTTACGCAATACAAATTTTGAGGACAAAATTTCAACAAGTAGAGTATGTTGAGGAAAGGAAAGAGACTGCTTTGGAAGGCAGGTGACTCGGTTGCCAGCGTCAGGTTGCATTTTGCAGTACTTTCGTGTGGACTGCATCTGGATTCCGGTAGGTTAGAGCATCCCTTGGAGTAAAAGGATAGTGTGGGTTTGGGAGCCTCCCTCCTTGGAAGGCTTGAAGTGTAAGCCACAAAATTCACACAACGTTTCCTAGAGGGGAGAAACAAAAGTTTGAGGGACTGAATTTTATTGTATTTTAAGGTTGTTTTTACTTGGTTTCCCCTCAGCAGAAGGGAACTGAACCCTGATTTCTGCCACCTTCCAGGAACCGTCCATGTGCAGTATCTATGCAACAAGGTGCTGGGAACATCCCCCAGCGTAGCCGGGGAGTTGCACCCCGTTGAGATGTTTGGGACTGGTCACACCTCAGCGCAACTGTTCTGAGCTGTTAGCAGACGTCGGGCAGACGCTGCTCTACAACCACAAAGTCCAGAGACTGATCTTTACATAGGGATCTCAGGTTTCACCTTAATTGCAGGTGAGTCACTAACCACAGACCTAAGCTTGTGGTCTTTGAGCTCTACTCCAGATACTGAGATAAGAGCTGTCTCCTCAGATAAACCTTTCTCCTTCACTCCCTGCTGTCTCCCAAGTAAGGAGATGGGTGTTACCTCAGATTCAGCTCACTTTTTCCTCCTCATTTAGGCATCTAAGATAAATGCTTGCATTTCGATAGGGTGAATCTAGGCAATAGTGTTCTTCCTTGTAATTTATCCCTGCCTACGTAAGTGAATTCCTCTCTGTAGGAAGTACCTTCCTGCATAAAGGGTCAGTCTTGCAGATGTTCTGCTAGTGCTCTGCACTATTGATTTTTTTTTAAGTTGCCTGAGCCATTTCCACAAAGGCAAAACTATGATCATCAGAGTTGTAATTGCTTATTCTGGAAATTGGGAGATTTTTGGATGAACTCTACACTAACTGTGGCCTTGTTTCTTTTGGTCTCTCTGCATCTCTCCATAGACCCAAAGTTAGACACCAGATTCTGTGGAGTGAAGTGGAAGCTTGTGAAGTTGCGTTGTTTTTATTCTCTTCTTTGAAGAGATATTAGACTTCTGTACTGATTTCTTGGAGGGAGTAGGAAGGGAAGGAAGAGGAAGGGGGCATTACTTAAAACTCTGAAAGAGTTTTCTTTTCTAAAAACAGATACTTTCTAAGATTGTTTATTAAAAACAAATAAAACCCTTCAGGGATAATTTAAGTGGGTATGATATAATTACAAGAATTGGAATTGGGTTACAACTCTATTTACAAGAGTCCTAGGGAGTTTCTCATGGATACAGTGAGAATATTACAACTACATCATGGCTAAAAGAAACCACCACCATAAAAATCTTTGTGGCTTCTTAACAGGTTCTTACAGGAAGGTGAGTACTCATCAGAAGCTTGCTGCAGTTCCCACAGCCCTGGTATGTTTACATCCCTGCCTCCTCTTCAGATACTGGCACAGCCTGTCTTTTTTGTTCTTATTTGCGTTACTGCACTTCCAGCTGTGCATTCCTTTCTCAGCAGAAACTGAGCTTTTTAATGTAAGGCTGAGCACCAAAGTGAGTCTTGCCTCATTGCATTTCTGCACACAGGGTAGAGATCTTCATGCTTATCACAGCATGGTTTGGGTTGGAAGGGACCTTTCAAGGCCATCTAGTCCAACCCCCCTGCAGTGAGCAGGGACATCTTCAACTCGAGCAGGTTGCTCAGAGCCTCGTCCAACCTGACCTTGGATGTTTCCAGGGATGGGGCATCGACCACCTCTCTGGGCAACCTGGGCCAGGGTCTCACCACCCTCATCAAAAAAATTTCTTCCTTACTTCTAGACTGACTCTACCCTCTCTTAGCTTAAAACCATTACCCCATGTCCTATCTCAGTGGTGTTAAAAGTTAAGTGCCAGCTGGAGAAATGTCAAGTAGGTTTTTCTTTGCATCCCAGTGGTTTTGTCTCATACTAGCTCAGTTTAGGCGTTAAAAAATAAAAATACTGGGCTGGAGCCTAGCCTCTGGAAGTCAAGCCGTGTTTTCTGGCTTGTGCATTGAAACCCAGTTGTACAAGATTTGACAGCTTTGCTGGTTCTGTTTTGCATCTAGCTGCTCGTGAGCATTGAAGAAGGAGAGCAGTAGGACTGTGGAAGGTGGGTTGCATGTGCCGTCATCTAAAGGGCTCCTCTGTAGTGGTGGCTTGATATGCAAGTCCAAAGCAATTAGGATTTCTTCCCTTCTGGCTCTTTTTGTGTTGGAGGTCACCAGCAGCAAACATTCACTTGGTTGTTTCTACCTCTAGCGTATTGTTTCTGTTTGGGCTAAAGCCAGCCTCCGAGAATGTCTTCGCTTGTTTTGCTTTTGAGGCTGCAAATGGTGGCAAATCTATTGCATTTCATGGTGTAGTGTTGCAATAGTTAATAGCGAGTACCTTAGATAAAGAAATCCAACACCTTTGAAAGTCTGCTTGCAGAATTCACAATATAACAATAGACGGGGTCCTACCAAGTTATCTAGAAGACATCTGCCAAGGGACTGCCAAAAACAACATTCTGCTGCTGTGAAGCATAGCATATCTGACGCACATTGGGTTTCAACCTGTTGCATGGCCTCTTTCTCAATAAAAAAACATACTAACATCCTGGAATTAAATTTAGATCAGATTAATTCTAAATGCCACCTCCCTTTTATTTAATTGTCTGTATTCGAAGTTTGTTCGAGACAGCAGAGAAGAAAGGAGATAATGGATAAATGTTTTAATAAAACATTTAAAGGAATAACAGGAATGAAGAAGTTTCTGACTGCAAATGTGAGTTTGCAATATGCCATGTGGTATCCAGAGAATTGGGGAGCATAGGCAGAACTCTTAAGCATGACCTTTAGAAGAGCTGATGCGTGTAGTCAGAAGACACCCGGGGAGCTCTGGAAACAGAGGTATCATGGAGTTGGTTCCTCTGGCTTTGTCAAGTGGCTGCTCATTTCTGGCATCAAAAAAGGAAACCTGAGCCCTGCCCTACTGAAGCATTTCTAAGGGCCTTTTCCACTGTGGGTTCTCTGGTATGCAGCAAAGGCAAGCTCATATTGCAGCATCTCCCCTGACCAGAGCAACTCTAGTGGTCTTCCTTCCGTGGCCTCTAAGTCTCATGAAACTTAATTACCTTTGATGCACTTGGCTGAAGTTGGCCTGTGGGTTCAAAAGCAAATGCTTTCATCTGGCACAAAGTATGGGCTCGTAAGTTTGTGCTTTTCTAGGAGAAACCAAGCTAAACAACAGCACAAGCCTAGAGCTGTAACGATTCCTGTCTGCTAGAAGGCCTAAGTAGTTCAGGGTTAGGACTCGGTGTTGACTTTTTGGTCTTGCTGAATATTGTGGGCAAAGCTGGTCTTTGCTCTACAGCGTTTTGGGTCGACTTCCTTGTAGTTTCATGTCCTTGGACCTTGTTTTTCTGTGCTGCTACCAGGCTGTATAGTGTATTTAGAGCAGTCCTGCCTTGGCTGAGAGATGCCAGCAGGTTGTGCTGCGGGGCAACTCTTCTGGAGCTTGCCTGTTCAGCCTCCCTCTAGCAGGGAAGCCCCAAAGGGTCTGGGAAAAAAGAGTCTCTGCCTGATCTGGGACTTCCTGGTTAGCCCTGGGTGATGTTCAGCTTGTGCCTTGGCTGGAGTTATGTTTGAATTATGAAGTATGTTTGAAGGAGAGGTCCTCTGCTAGCACGCAGAACTTGCCCAACATCCTGCTGGTCCCAATTAAAAAGAATAAAGCTGTTTGGACAGGATTGTACAATCTGTTTGAAAAAGCAAACAAATAACTTGCCTTCATGAAAAGCAGCTAAATATTTTAACTCCTTCAAGCTGGGACAGGTGAAACCATTTACACGGATTTGAGGGTCATGGACTTATGCAAGTGGTTCCTGTTCTTTACTGCATGTAGATTAAATTGTACAGCCCAAGCTTGTGAGTGTAAACTGTTAAATCTTCCTGTGTAACTCTTATAACACTAAGGAATGGAGAAGAAAGGAGGAGGGATTTATTCAGTTTGAAAATGCTCACATTTAGAAGTGATTATGCATGGCTAGTTTAAAAAAAAGGTAAAAATTTAACCGAATTCTAGAGATGGATTACTGATAAACTCTGCTTTAAGGTGTTGAGATTTCAGCCACTCTGGCAGATTAGAAGGTTAGAATTTTCTGAAGTATCTAAACAGGGATGTAAAATCCCAGAGTTATGCTGTGATTTCTTACATGTGCCCCCCCCCCTCCCTGCTGTAGGTATGTTTCTGAGCAACTTTGCTCCTTCTTGGTCAATGCAGCTAAGCTGAAGTTGGCAGCTGAATAATGATTGATGTAAGCTGTGCCATGGGGCAGAAGTTCCCCATGCTCTTGGGAAACTGAGACACTTCTTACCGCAGCAGGGGAATGGGGAGGTGCGCAGTAGCTGCCAGCTGGTCCTGCATCCTCACAGCATCAGCCAATAACATGATTCTCCTTGGTATGGTGTGGTACCTTGTGTGATCCAGGTGTTGCCAGCAAGCAGATGAACCTGTGAAGTGCCAGAAAAGAGCGTTTGCTCAGGGAGGAAGCTTTGCTGATATCAGTGCACAGGGCAGTTCTGTTGGGGAGCAGCTGAAATCCTTGCTGACGATTTTAATCAGAGCTTTACCTAGCCTGTTATGTAGGTATGTGCTAATGCGGCTATTCAAGGTGTACAGGGTAAATGGAAGAGACATGTGCTCTGGATGAATGTGCTGTGTACCTCTGACCAGCTCAGTTATGGGGACCTGTTGCTGGTAGAAGGTGGCTCTAAACTGATTCCTCCTGTGGGCATCCTGGTGAATATTCCCAACAATGAGGGATCAGCAGCAGAGCTGTGTGTTACAAGCCAATGTCTACAGGTTGCAGGCAGAAAAGCTGTCCGATCTGTAGGATAAAAGCTATTTCTTCTATCTCATTCTCCTGTTCGCTAGGTTAAAGTGTATTGCAAGGATGTTGTAAGAGCTAAAGGCATTTTTTTTCTGATTTATTGATTTTTACATATTCCTACATGTCTTCAGTATTTAGACTGTGCTTAGTATTAGGTTAAAGATCTTCAGAAAAAATGAGCTTCCCTGGAAATGGCACCCTGGAGTGGGTAAGTTTTCACCGGAGCTTTTCCCAAGGCCCAGCCCCCAGCTGTGGTTGGAGTCCCCAGCATCTCACAGAGGGTCAGGCAGGTTCCTGTGGTCCAGAGCTGCCTCGGGAATTTCTGTGGAAAGCTTTGCACTTTCCTTTCGACTTCAGTGTGCAAGGAGAAGTAGAGAGGCTCCTCTGCAGGAGAGAGCAATCTCGTCCCCCAGCAGTTTGTGATGTGCAGTGAGCATCCCATTCTGAAGGAAATGGTGAGCCTCATTAACATGGTCTCCGTGCCTCTCCTGGATCACACACAGCCCTGGGGTCTGTTTGTAGCCGAACATCAAGCTTTTTCAAAAGATGATCTCACCAGCTGAAAACCACATGTATGTGAACCAAAGCAGGAAGGGGAGCAGTGGCTGAAAGGGATGGAAGGCTCCACATGGGCAGCAGATGCACATCGCTTGCACTGGGACAACCCGTGTGTTTTTTTTCCAGCTGTGAGCCTTGGTTCTGCCATCAGTGTGCGCGGGGCTGGGTAGAGCATCCTTTTCTTTGGATGTTTGCAGTTTTGTTAGCCAGCGGGGAATTCTGGAAAATGTTAGTCAGAGCTGTCAGGCTGTGTAATGATCTCCCAAGGGAAGGAGTATCAGCCCTACGGGAATTCAAAACCTTGCAGGCTAAAGTAGCACAGGAAAAATCCTGGGGATGAATGGGGTGACCTGAGAACTCTTCTGTGAAGAGGTAGTGAATGATGGAAGAAATCAGATGAGCTGGAGAGAACTGTGTGCATGCTAAAGGAAAAGAAAGACCAGGCAGTCCCATGACGAACAGTCCTTTCTTAACTGGACTGGGCTATTAGTCTTCATGCTTCTGGGTATACATGATTGCTGGACGGATGAAAGAGAAATACACCTCTGGATGCGTTTGTACAGAACTGTCTGCAGAAGGAATTAAAAGCCCAAACAGGAGCATTCTTTGAGTACCTGCTGTTAGTGCTGAAGAGATGTTGTTACCCCATTGACTTTAGTTGCTAGCTGGACTTTGCTGATCCACATAGCGGGGTCATGGAGCCAGTTTCTGGCCACAGGACTGTGTAAAGGTTTGCTTCATTACCTTGTCCTTTTCCTAGCTCAGCTTTAAAGCTCTTTCTGATTGCCCCTCCCTAGGGAGAGAGCACTGCAGTGGCAAGGTGAGACTGCCTCATCTCCCTAGTAGGGTGTGTAGATACCCACTGCGGCTGCTCCTTCCCACCCTGCAATGTGTGTGTGTACGTGTGTGCATGTGTTGGTCTAGGAACTGTTGTCTCACAACACCTCTGCAGTATATCTACTTCACCCATTGCCAGTGCAGATGTCACTGCTCTTTGTCAAAGGAAAATGCAAGACCTCTCCTGTAAAAAAAAAACAGGCATGTGTGAGAAGTCTCTTCCACATCTCTGAAACGGTTTCGCTCCAGCCCTGAAGCGTGAGGTTTAATATTCCTTCATGCCTTGCCATTTCCTGCCAAAAATGACCAGCAAGGTGCCACAGGGAGGCTAATCCTTGTTCTGAGATTTATTACACCACAAACCCCCACTTTACCACTGCTAATTAAAACTAAATTCCACTTATCAAATGACCATGTGCCTTTCGCAGGGCTGCCATGTGCTCTCTGTTTGTTCTCTCTCCGTGGGTTTCCTGGTCATTCCAATGAGTTGAGGAGGTTGTAATGTAGATGAGACTAATAATAAACCTGCACTAAAGGCAGCTGCATTGGGGAGGAACTTTAAACCCAAAAGAAAAGCAGGCAGGGACAGTTTTAACCACAATGTACTCTTTAATTGAAACCTGGGCTGGAGTTGACCTGCCTGCTTTGTGATACTGTGTGGGTTGGGTGGGGATGCAGTCTGCATTGTTAACCTACTGCTATAATATTTACACAGATGATTTTAGTCTTTGACAACAGGAAAATTATTTTCTGTGCAACCTTTTGGCTTGGGCCACCCACGCGCCATGGGAGAGAGGAGGTCGCAGGAGCGCTGGCATCAGTCGTTCTGCGAGGTTCTCATGCTCCTGACAGGTAAACAGTCACTGGGCAGGAGGCAGCACTACCTCTGGGGAAGGTGGATTTTAAATCACCTCACCTTGTCTTTTGTTCACCCATTAGCTATAGCAGCCTTGCTGAAGGCTTTTTCCAGTGCAGATCCCACTTGTGTGCTTACGTAGGCTTCACAAGAGACCCTTGTCTTAAAGACCCTTGCCTCTAACAGCTGGCTTTGAATGCACTGGTGGAGCTGGGCAAGGGTGTGGGACAGATGGAGCAACCTGTGCTGCGAGTTGGAGCCGGGGAGCCAAAGCAGGTCACTGGAAGGCTGAGACTGCCTTTTTTCTTTCTTTCTTTTTTTTTTTTCTCCCTCCAAAGCTTCAGAATACCTGGTCGATACATTTTAGCTATAGCTGTCATGTGTTGGAGACATGCTGCAGCATCACTTATCTGACCCAGCAGAACCTAGAGAAAAAGGAGTGTCTGAAGAAAAAGGCCATGCTAGTGAGGTCTATTGGCTGATTTGCTGAAACCGCTTGGGCAAGTGAAGACTTCGGGTGCTGATTTCATTGGGACCTCCTGAGGTGCCTCCTCATTCACCGGGATTCTGGACCATGAGCTAAAGCAGAAGGTTTTCCTGAGCACAGCTGCTGCTCAGCCCTGAGCAGGGGTGAGCCGTGGCTGCCCTAGCCAAGCAGCAGCTGTTTCATGTTACTGGGACCTGATAACAACTTCCTCTTCCCTGTGCATATGCTGGTGGCTTGGCGCTTGTGGGGCCGTAGCTGCTGCCTGCCCTTGGCGCTGCGCTCCGGGTGATCCCTGTGCGCAGGCAGCAGAAGGGAGGGCGAAACGCTGATTTTCTAGCTTTGGTGTCAGGGCAGGGTTTCTCCTCTTGGCTCAGAAGAGAAGCAGATAGGAGAACTGCAAGTGAGCTCAGGGGGCTGCTGCTTGCTTTTGGGCCAGCTGTTCTTGCCCTGTGGCTTTCCCAGCTGCATTCCCCAGAGTCAGGGAAGGGCAGAAAATAGGAGTGTTCAGCAAGCTACAGGAGAAGTAGAGAGCAGGAGACAGGTCTTGAAGTTTCTTATTGAGCACCCTGTCTGTTGAACTTTGGTTACCTGTGCAGGAAGAGCAGCCCTTGCATGGGCAGGCTGATGAAAAGCACCAGGTTCTCCTCTTGCTTGTAAGACTGGCTGGAGGCATGAGCCTGGACCGCTGGCGAAGCAGCGGCTGCGGGATACGTGGCAGCATGGAGGGGAGAGCGGCAGCACCTTGTTCATCCCAGGTACAGCGCAGTGTGATCAGACACACTGGTGAACCTCGCTTCCTGATGGTGCATTTGCCAGGATGCGGTGCTTAGCGTCGAGGAGTTTTAGACATGCCTGAAAATGTCACTAGTAAGCTGTGCCATGTGTCGTGATACAACTGTTGTAGAGACTGCAGGCCACTTGAAGCCAGAGGAGATGACCCTATTGGCTTGGTGGGGTTGGAGCCAGGGCCAGAGGCTCTCTAGTTTTCTAACGTATTGTGTTAGTGGCACTGACAGTTTCCTGTAGTGCAGGTGCCTGGAAATGGGTGGCAAGTGAATTCAAGTAACAGAAGCCAGCCTTGCTGCTAATGCTCTGGAACACCTTACTGGTGGGGTCCATTCTCCGTCCTTCTGTGCCTGTCACCCAAAGGCCAGAGGTGCTTGTAGATCCTGGGACAGAAGAGCAAGAGATGCTTCCTTAATGTTGCACTGTCCAGAGTAGCTGACACAGGAATGTGCTACAAAGGGTTTAGCCTTCAAGTGCATAAAAAGAAGAGAAGCTGACCAGCCCCTCCTACATAATATGGCTTTTATTAGTTGATATTTAAAATATTTTAGTCATGCTCCCCATTGCATTAGGCTGGAAGCGTACATATATGGAGATGCTGCCCATGATTTGAAGAGCTTGTGACCTGTACAGACTAGACATCTTTGGGGTAGAAAAGAGAGTGAATACAGAGAAGTAGCAACTAACTTAGGGAGGTAGAGGAGAAGAGTGGTGAAGTCAAGAGAAGTGGCTGGGCCTCTGGTTTCCAGTTTACTGCTTCCCACCCCATCCCTGACAATACAGCCCCTGCTGTTTTTATACAAGAAGAAGGATCTGTGGTAAGGGGGGAAGGAAACAGAAGCTGTCCTGCTCTAGAGGTAGTGTCAGTTCTGCTTTGAAGCTTTCCATGAGGCACCAGCTCACCATCAGAGAGATGTCTGCTCCAAATAAAACTGTTCCAGGACATTTCCTCAGCGTGCTGTGCCGCAGCAGTCCGCGTTGGCTGTGACGCTGAGCAGACCGCTTGGGGTGGTTTGGAAGAGCAACAAATTGCCTGCCAGGAAACACGCCTTCATTTTGTGGCAGGCCAGGAGAAAAGTGAATAGGGCTGCAGTTGTTTTGCCCGTAAGAAACACTGGCTATTTCAAGTTGCAGGAGAGGGAACATGGTACCAAGGCTCAGCATGCCTTGAAAGGACCAGAGATGGTCTGCTGAGTACAAGGTCCTAAAATACATGGATTTTTCGTCAAAATCTGTTTCAAGCCTTGTCTGGGATGTAGGTAGCCATGGCAAAGAAAAAGGAGTTTTCATTGTCTAATACCTACTCTCCTTCTGCTAGCTGGATAAGAGTCTTGTGTTGAACCTGTGGCTTCATGCTGCTGTTCTGTCAGCTAGAGACCGCGTCTGAAGGGTCACTGTGTCAGGCATTTGTTCCCCAGGGGTTGCCATATCTTCTGTGGTACTGATTCAGCTACTTCTGCTCCTCTGCTCTGTACTGAATTAACAGCATGACGTGTTGGGGGTGGGAGGGTGTTGCTGGCTTTTTTCCTTTTTCAACAAAAAAAAATCAGGAGCAGGCTGTTCTCTGGCACCATCTTCCTCTCTTCAGATGTTGGGTGCAACGTTTCCTTTCACCCACCTTCCTTTGACCTGAAGAACAGGCTCTGCAAAACGTATTTTCTAGCATTCAAGGGCCATGACCTCTATCACCATTGCTGCTATTGAGTGGTTATTGCCTAAGAGACTCATCTCTAGATTTGTTCCTGGACTTTAAGTAGTAGATTCTGGGTAGGTTAGCTTAGTAGGCATTGTTGTGATTCAGCTAATTTGAAATGTGTTTTCACTGGAAAACTAACAAGTTCATGGCTGAGCCAACCTTTAAAAGTTCTCTGGTGAAATGCAGGATTGCTCAAGACAAGGTGACAGAATATTTATTTTCACTTTTAAATCATGGCAACAGTTGCATTTTTCCCTGCCTACTCACTGCCTTAAAACTAAAAAAAACCAGCTGACACAAACTCTTCAAAAATATTAGGCAGAAACCAGGGGGCAAAATTCCACCTGAAAGGTTAAAGTTGAACGAAGTTGCTTACAACTGAAAAAAGCCATTTGAGAAGAGAAATGAGAGCTGTCCATATGTGCTTCTCTTCCAATATTGATAGTAATAAGAGTGCTAGATGGCCAAGGAGCGTTTTATAGGTACTTCAGGTACCTAAGAAGATGCCAAAAGTCTGTCACGCTGACAGATCTTGGCAGTATATGGCAGCATTGCACAACAGCTCTTCAGAAGTGGAGAAAACTGGTTCCTGGTGAAAACTGAAGTAAGTAAAGGGAACTATAATTACTCCAGCTGGAGCATGGCCTGGCCAGTAAGACTTCTAAAACTTTGCCTGCTGTGAGGTGTGTCAAAAGTGGTCAGTTCTCCACTTTGCATCTTATGCGGTAAAGGAACCTTCGAGACCACAGCTTTAGCTGGCACTGTGCGAAGGTACAGAGCTCAGCCTGGGAAGGGAATCGTCTAGTAAAATTCAAATGCCACCTCTGGCAGCACAAGGTATTTTATTGGCAGCTGTTTATTCGAGTGTTGACTCAGCCTAGCTTTTGAGATCTGACAAGATCAAGAGCCCTAAAGGGCTATGGCCATGGGCATTAATAAAGCAATCTCGTTAAGAGATAATTAAGTCACATTTATTAAATTCCTAATTAAGCAGCCAACTGTAAGTTTGTTAGGTAAGGAATGCTCAGTTGGGATTATTCACTTTCCACACCCTAGAAAAAGGTTAAAACGGGGGGGGGGGACGGGACACAAAATCCCCCACCTTCTGGAATATAATTTATATTTTAGTGTGGTGCCTGTGGAGGAAGCAAAGACTGAAGCCTCTGCCATGCTGAGATGGAGGGAGAGCATTTCCAGAAAGATATCCTCCTTCTCCTGGGAGAGATTGCACAGTGGGAACGGATGGTACCGCAGCAGGAGCTCTGCATAGGTGCTGCTCCTTGGGAAATGCAAATCTGAACATGGGAAGGGATCTCTTGTTTGCCTCCCTTCATGTCTTAAGCAGCTTGGGTTAATTGAAAACTCATTTGAAGGTTTCTGAGCAACCTCCCTTTAACAGTGTATCCTTCCTCTCTGTACCATGCCCTCTAAATGGGGCGCTTTGGACGCCCCAAAACAGTTTTCCGCTCTTACTTTCCATTAGCTTCAGCTCTTCATTGCAGAATCCCAAACAGGTCAGTTTTTCTCTGCTCAGAGTAAACAACAACAAACAACCATGCTGAACTGATATTTACTGGCTTGGGAACATGGGAATCCAGAAGAAAAATGTGCCGGTATTATCTTGGTTTCTTTGTTTGATGATGCAGAGAGGAGACGATGGGAGAGGGCTCCACCAGTGGCCATGAACCTTGCACAGAACTGGCGTGGGTGCAGCAATATCAGCGGCTTTGGCCGCACCTAGGGGAGTGGATGGTAGGCAGCAGCGTTTGGCCCGGAGCTCTGGGGCAGACTTCTAGGTGGAGCCTAATAACCTTCCATTCCTGCTCCTCCTAGCTGCTGACGGCAGTCCTGGAAGCTGCGCTAGGTTGCTAATTTGCCTCCTAAACTGTGCTCCTTTCCTGGAGACTCTTTTAGAGCCTATTGCCAAGATAAATGTCTTGCCACAGGGTTTACCTTCCCTCTCCATTGGAAAGGATGGACACGCTCATAGCTGTAGACAGCTGGTGTATATGGACTGAGCATAGGCATCTCGGATATTTAGTTTCTATTGTTTAACTGTCTGGTTCAAGCTCCTCTGTCTTCCAGAAGATGATGGCAAAAATGCTGATGGAGTTATTGGAACGATTAATAGTCTGGGGCACTGGCTGATGTCCAGGCTTAGCAACTGCTAAACTGTGGCTCAGGGCACTGAATTCCAGTCAATGCTATTTAAACACCTGGCCTGGCTGGGAGGAGTTGTTTCTTTCAGCACTCCCAGAGCAGCAGCTGGAGTCAGGAATATGAGATTTCCAGATCAAATGAGGATTATTTTCCTTTCATGCACACACCATGGCTGGAGATCGTATCCAGGGCTAGCATGGATCAAAATTGGGATAAAAGCGGTAGGCATGTATCTACACAGCGATAAGCAGTTTATTAATAGTTTGCAGTCCCGTTTTGTCCCTTCAGCCTTTCCCGGTGCCTCTGTCTTTGCTTCCCGTTCTGCCGTGGGTTCCTTAGCTATAACAGGACCTGTAGCATTAATGACATTTTCAGCCAGAGCTGAGTCTGCTCCTTGCTGTCCTGAGTCCAATAAACTACTGTCATCGAGTTTCAGGCTTTCTTTGGCTTGCATAATTTTGAGAGGCCCCTTGCTTCTCACAGGCTGCAGTTTAAGGGTGGCAGTAAGCTCAAGGTGCTCCAAGGTTCTTAAACTCTTAACACAGCTCACGAGTGGTATGGATGGGCTTGTTTAAAGCAGGCTGAAGCTCAGAAACATAGGGCTTTAGACCAAATTTCCAGCTAGTTTAATCTTTTTCAGTTTCTTTTGCCTTTCACCACTGTAGAGCATGCAGGTCAAAGGGGGCTGGTCATGCTGCTTTGTTTCACCTTGCCCAGCTCAGGCAATCTCAATGAAGATCTAGGTTATGAGGTGAGTTATGAAGATTAAATTCTGATGATGGAGCAGAGGCACTGTGGTGTGGAGCAGTTTATGCTGCTTCATCACTTGCATCTCTGGATTCATCTTCAGACCTTCTTTAAGGAAAGCAAATGTGGTCAGATGAGCGGGTGAGGGACAGGACCTGGAATTAGAGGGTGCATAACAGTTTCTGAAAGACTTTTGTTGGGGGGGTGGCTGCAGCTGGAGCCACGTGATGCCAGGTGACACCCCTTTAGGGTGACAGCTTGCGTGTAACACAGAGCTGGACTGTGCCTTCACTTCAGATCACTTCAGGTGTTAGCTTCGTTACAAGGTGGATGAATGTAGACAAGGAGGATGTTTCCTTTTGAATTCTCCCTTTTTTCCATTCAGGTAGCAGAACCATCACTCAGAGCAGTATTTTCTTGAGTATACTGTATCTGGGTCACATTAGTGCCCCTAGTACCTATTTTCATTTCAGCCAGGCAGGAAAGCAGTTAATGCAGAAGTGAGATCTCTGATAGTATTAGTCCCTTGTCTGACAGCTTTTCAGAGTCAGAAATTGTTGTGAGGATATAAAGTGCCTGTGAAATGATCTATCAGTCTTGCCTCCCCTGTTGATCTAGGTCCATCGTTTGGTAGGAAAGGGGAATGGTCTTGGGCAGCAGCAGGCAGGGCCTTCTTTGGCACACATGGAACACTAGGCAGAATTGAGGCCTCCCTTCATATGGACTGGAATTTGCAGATCTGAATTTGCACTGGAAGAAGCTGAGGGATGCTTGTCACTTATGTAGATTTATATTCACAAACACACATTCACGTCTACATACTCATAATACTTTCTTCTTTTTCCCCTTTCTCTTCTTTCTGTTAGGTTGCTTTCTCCATGTGAATTCTGATTTACAGTGATGCTCTTTCTGGTTATTAAGAGTCCTTTTCTCTACACCCTTCCTCTTGCCTCTTTCATAGCCTAAGCCAAAAATATTTGTCTACCACAAGTGATCAATGCCAGATTTGTTGTGTGGGCAGGACTAACAGTGAGTAAGGGATAACAAAACAGAGAAAATTGATGCTTCACTAAAAATAGACCTGATGCAGAAGGTATAAACGGGTTCCTCATGTCGAAACTAAAGGATAATTAATTGAGCAATTGGGATGAATTTGGAAAATGACTCTTGGTGAACCACATCCTTCCCGCGCTCAGTGAGGAGGCAGAGGATGATACGGTTTTGAAGCAAGCACAGCAGTGGTGAGAGGGGCCGTGTTTGCAGCCATTGGTGACTAAAGCTGCCTGTTGTTTGGCTTTGTTTTAAGAGGTTAGAGCGTTATTGCCCAGGGTGCGTGCTGGCAATTTTTGAGATCTTCCTTTCTGAAGGAGTAGGAATCCATGTGGAGCTCAGTCTCAACTGGAGCAGACAAACTTTGCAGAGAGAGGGGACACAACAAGGTTTCTTTCTTGCTTGCTTGTCTGTTTTCCCCCGAGCTTTGCCTGTCATGCCCACGGTTTTGGGGGACTGTCGCTTGCCATGGCCTCGGGCAGTGCCAAACACCGATTTTAGTCAAGGCATCCATACGCTAAGATAGCAAATGCTACTGGTCTGGTCCAGTGCTGCTGAAGGTAATTTAGACTTAATTCAGTATTCTGCATTCTGGATCAAGCCCTGAAATTTAACCCAGCTGTGTTATTGCACCTACTGAAGATCATTCCATAATTTAATCTGCTGTCCTGTAACCCATGGTCTCTGCACCATCCGACTCAAATGATGTTTTCATCATTTTACTACAACAGATTACAGCAGCTGATTCCCAAGGCAGCACCTGCTGTTTAATTATAGCTAATAGATCATTAGCTACAAGCACTATGGTTGCCAACATGGGGAAGAAAGCTGTGCCAGAAACAAGCCGCTCCTGATGCGAGGGAACTCTGGAGGCTGCTGAAGGAGAGGGAGAATGCTCAGCTGAGATGGTGCACTCTTCTCTGAAGGTGATTTGCAGTGAGAGCAAGGGGAGAAATGACCTAAAATGTCCTGGGATAGGGTTAAAAGTGTGTACCCCATTGCTAGTCAGGATTTCAGTATGTGACCACTTTGCTTCTTATAACTTTGGCGGTGGTGATGGAAGGCCCTCTATTTTGAAATGCAGGTGCATCTAAATGCTTGTCAAATCATCCCTTAATCCTCCATTCGACAGGCTAGAGGAATGGCATGTCCCACTGAAACCAGTAGGTGAACCAGTCGCTACTCAGATAATTTATTTCCAGTGATGATTCCTATGGTGCCTATGACAAATGATGACAAATTAGGCAGAGGGCTTGCCATCACGGCAGTAGTAAAGTGCCTATAAATTCAATGGAACCCCTGGCTAGGCAGAAGAGAGGAGCACAGACTGGTGCCCTAACTGAGGAGGAGACCAGCAGAACTCAGCTGTGACACTGTCCCAGTATCTGTTTTGCCAAACCAGCGCGATGTGGGCTGGCCAGCTAATGTATGTGCTAGGCAGCTGGTCAGCCTATGCATAGCTCTCGACTAGCAGCAAAGCACTGGTTTTTGCCTGGTGGGCATGAACCAGGGGGGCTGCAGTTTTTAACTGTGGAGGTCTCACAGGGAACATGGGACATACATTGCTGGAAAGAGAGTTGTATCAATTCTGCTTTTTCCAAAGCAAATTTTTATCATCAGATGCAGCTTTCCCTCCTCTTTTGCTGCTGAGTCTTTCTCAAACGGGCTATAACATTTTTTTTTGTGTATTCTCACAAGGCTTTAGAAATACCAACTTGGTCAAATTTATCATCTTCTAGGGGCAACTCTGACTCCCCTTGTCTATCGCCTGGTCTGCACTTTGCGTTCTTTAGTCTTCACTGATTTTGTTCTTGGCATCTTGAATCCATGGGAGTCCTGGACATGCAGGCTGGAAAAGACTTGAAATCATGCAATTCTTCCTATGAACAGAGGTAGCATCAAGCATACCTAGACCATACCTAGACATCTTGACAATGATTTGCCTATGCCTGTTCCTGAAGATCCTACATGAAGAGGATTGTACAATCTCAGTTGTCCACTATAATGCTTAACTAACTTAATAATTATGAAATTTTATTGCAAAGATTAATAGAAATCTTGCTTATTATAAATGTAGCTTTTTATATTCTTTTCCAGGCAGAGAACAGTTTGAACAATGTTCTGTAGTTTAAAAAGTTTACATATTTGAGGTGTTTTGCCATATATCCTTCATTTCTTTCCTGTGAGGCAAAACAAGTGTGTTATTTCTAACTTGTTTCTTGATCATAGTTCCTAAACTATTAATATTATTAATTTCCCTTTAACTAGATCACGTTTTGGGTGAAAGACAATTGGAAGAGGTTAAAACTCTGCTAAGGTAGAGAAAAACACTCTAATACCAACTCATACAAAACAGTTCAGCCCAGTGTCAGGTGTCTCCTATGGCCAATAGGGAGAATATAAAAATTGGGGTATGCTTATTCCGTAAGGCGCGCTCAGCTTTCAGCAATCAGTGGCTTAAAAACTTCCTGAGCTGGAGGTTGTATCTATATCATCACATTTAATAGACCCTGATGGACTAATTCAATTGGCTGAAAAAGAGGTTAGACAAATTTTATGGTTAATCTTCAAAGCATCTGGTGACATTGAGTTTCTCAATTTACGTGCTATCCACACAGAAAAACATATTTCCCACAGCTTGTTTCAGATGTGTTTGCCTGGCAATTTAACCGCTGCTCCCACCCCCTTTTTCCCCCATTAGTTCTTGCACTGTGAGATATAGCAAGTGTTCTCCGTATTGTTCGTGTTTGCATAAACCAGTGGCAAATGTTAGGGTTTTTCTCTAGTACCAAATATATATCATAGAATCCTAGAATAAGATTGACCTTCTGTAGCCAAGTTACGGCAGCTGGCCTGCACTTCTGGCTCTTGTTACTTTGTGGTTTAGTCCAAGTCCTGACCCTTTTCTCCAGTGCTTTGCCTAGTCAGCTACTCCCCTTTTTGAATAGGTGTGTTTGGTTTATTATTTTCCCTCTCCCTCTTTAGGGTAGCCCCTCACACCTCTCTTCACTGAACTTTGCTTTTCACGACGCAGACATTTGTCCTGCAGGTGGAGGCCGCTGGAAGTGGTACTGTGCGTCTTCATCCAGGGCAGAGCCCCGTGCCCCTATGTCTCACAAGGCACGTGTAACCAACAGTTTGCTTTGGAGTTGTCTGTTTCTAAAACATCTTTCTCTGCAGGAACAGAAGAAGCCTGTCTTCACAAAGAATCTAAACTGAATCATTTTGTCTGTGCTAGGGAATAAGAGCATGCTTATGGACAGTTACTGCAGGTTAGGTGTCACGGGAACTTTGAGAATTCAGGATTATTGGCTCTACTAGACTAGACTAAGAACCTCTTTCATCTTCTTTGATTGCTGGTTCCACAAGAGAAAGTCAATATTAAATGCTGGGCCCCGGCCAAATTAGCCTGCCAATTCTTGCATCGTATGTGGTATTTCACCTTAACAGTTCCATCCAGCTAAACAAATAAGATGATCATTTAAGGATCAAAGCTTTCATCTGAAAGTTTGAGTAGATGTGCTGGGAAATGTGACCCCTAACGACAATTTTAAAAAAAAATCAATGGAAATTGATGATTTCATTAAAGCTTAAGGAGGAGGTAATGCAGAAATTTGATTTGAGTAAATTGCATGTAAATAGCTTAAACCCTTGTTTGCAAGGACTCGCTACCAGGAGCCGGTGACTGGTACCTTGGCACCTGAGCTGGTGGATTCCAGCAGCTGGCTGTGAGGTTTGGACAGTTTGATGATATCTGCCTCCTGGTGCCAACCTCAGACTCGGTGTCCCCATGCTACGCTGTGCCGTCAGAGGAAGACGGAGGGCAAACTTCTTGGTGGACCTAGTTTTGGGTCCAGCTAGCCCTTCTGCAAGCTTTCCAGGGCGCTGCTGTACACTGAGGACTGCCGCTGTACGCTGCCCCAAGGATGGACAGGTTCTGCTGCAGGTGTTGCACGTGTGTGCGCGCGCCTGTACGCATTAAGTTGTAAAACTAGATGACCTGAAATTATAACAGCTGCAAAAGATCCCTGACACAGATTACCATGATCTCTCACCTCTCTTCCAAACATGACCTGATTTAATGGCATTGGTTGTGACCAAATAAGCTCTCACACTTTGTAGAAGGGAGTTCTTGCAGCTGAACAAAGCAGCATAGCAGTCATTCAGAGAAATGTTAACAGCCTCTTCTCTTTTTCCCCTTTTCTTCCTGGAAATGGTGGGTCTTTCCTATTCCTTCTCCGTGTTTTATCATTCACCCTTACTTGCATGTATTTAATATATATATTTTTCAAAACCAGCAGAACTGCAGGATCTGGCTCAAATGTTAGCAGGGATGGCTCTGCAGGGTTGTTGCTGGACTGAAGTGACCTGCAGGTTTACCACTGCTCTGGAGGATTGAAGCGCTAGCATTCTGTGCCAGGACAAGCCCTGCTTCATAGACTGGTGTTGGAAGAACATGCTAAATATATTTTATGTGATTTTTACGAGGTTTTACGAAAGAGGTTGCACATTGGTTAATTTATGAGGGTAATAAAAGATCAAGAAGCCTACTATGATTACAGTTTGAAGTCACCAAACCTTTGTAATTTATTTTTTTGTCTTGACTATTCCTTGACCTATTCTAAGACTTCTTTCCTGCAGAGAAGTGCCCCACAAGCTTTCCTCCCAAAATACAGCAGCAGCCGCTCCTGTCTTTTTGCAGCCTCACAAATCTCCTGCTGAAATAGGAGGTGAGATGCGGCAGTTTCCTGCACAAATTAATTGCAGACATTTCAGCTGCTGAAGTAATTGCCTGTGGGAAGGGACAGCATGTAATTTGAGAAAGGATTTTGCCTCCCCTACTGTGTATAGTAGAGACCTGCTTGGCACATATGCCTGGTGCTGGGAACTCAGGAGGGCTGGGGAGTATGGCTGTGCCTGCACTCTGTAACCGCCGTGCATTCACATCATCCTTGTACAGATGTCTCTATAAATATCATGAAAAGGTTTTGCTCCTCTTCCTCTTACTACTTATCCTACGTATCTGATCTCAGGAAAGTTACCAGGAATCTTCCAGGGAGCACAGCTGGGTGCTAGGCATGGTATGTGCAGGGAGACCTAAAAACCATACAGTGGCCCTGCCTCTATAGAAGGGTCATATAGTTGTGTGTGACACAGCAAATCATAGGCCAAATATTGACCACCACATCCTACGCAGATTTTGCTGAGATTGGCTTTGTTTGCCAGCTGGCGGCCAGAAACTCCCTCTGACTCAGTCATGCCCTAAGGCCACCTACCTGATGCTCAGAGTCACTGGAGCAGGCAGATTGCTCGTGGCCCCAGCCATGCTCTAGCCAGCAGCCAAACGAGCTCGTGGCCCCAGCCATGCTCTAGCCAGCAGCCAAAGGAGCATCTCCAGCCAGTGCAGAATGGGCTGTCCTGATCCCATCTTAATGGTAGATTTGTATTAGGTAAGCTCCATGTGCTGTGGTCCTGTGGTGTCATCTAGATGTCTACACCCCCTTCTACTGGAAAAGAGCAAGTATCAGGGTTTGGCAGTGGCTTGTGAAAATCTGTTGGGAGGGTGGGTAGGAGGAAGTGTTTCCAAACCATCCCTCTGGGGACTTCTGCTAACAGACTCATCAATGCGCTGCAGCAAATTGGCCAGGAACCCTGGTGGGAAGTGAACTTTGAGATACTTGTGGATGGGGCTGGGATCGCCTTAAGAAAAATACAGCTGCAGGTACAACCTCTAGTGAGTCCCATAGAGGCTGGTGTTTGCTACTTGTGGCCTTTAGGTACTCTGGTGAGACCGACCTTCCTGGGATATCGGAGTGATTTGCTGATTGTCTGGAGCAGGGAGGATGTGGTGAGGGAATGATTGCTCCGTGGTGCGTGATCTAGCATGCTGCCTATCTAGCAAAGCTGCTGCGCTGAGAAGGAGAACCAGGTAGGAGTTAAAAGGCAGCAAAGCTTGTTCTTTGGCTGTCAGGCTGACAGAAGACTTGCCTTTCTAAGCATCAAGAATTCCAGTGTTATGGAAATTAGTGCCTGAAGACAGCTTGCAGGAGAGCAAGCCTTGAGGTAGTCTTGATACATCCTGGTTATTCAAGAAGTAGTGTCCTCGATAAAGGTCTTGTGGGAGGAGAGCCTGCTTTTTGACCTCCCTTTGCTTGGCTTTGTGTTCAGGCTCTCCTTCGCTTGTTTGTATAATGCTGGAACAAACTTGGATAACTTAAATTGCTGGCCTGCAGCTCAGGCAACTAGTGAAAAATGATCAGGAAAGAACGTGCAGTGCTACTGCTTTCCCCTGGCTGGTGACCACTCCTCCTCCCTGTCGCTGAAGCTGTCGGTAGCTCAGGTTGCCCCTGTTCTTGTAACAAAGATCGCTGGACAGGAGCAGAATTGAGCAGCCAAAAGGCAGACAAGACCTCTGCTTCACAGGAGCACGTTTTAAGGCTCACTCTAGACGGAGGAGTGAGCACAGCCTGCATAGGAAACACTCTCTGCAAAAAGCTGCACAAATCTTGCCAAATATACAGTCCTGCGCTCCCCTCACCATTTCTAGGATGCAAAGTAAAACACCAGTGAGAGGGGAGAGGTGTTCTCCACCTGCCTGTTTTTAAATGCGGGTCCACCTGGTGAGAAGGTCTAGTTCAGTTCAGATGGATTCTTGTTGCGCCGCAGTGATTTTCCTGCCTCTACTTCAAATCACCCTCTGTGGTCTTTTTCAGAGAAGGAAGAATGTGCTACTCTGCTCCACAGAAGCTACTTATAGCAATGTTCATGGTGCTGGAGGGCTGTCAGCTTTGCTAAGTGGTGGGGCAGGGGGGAAGCAGGGACTTGAGATAAGAATAGTACATGAAATCTTAAATTTGACGGGCCTGTCAGGGAGGAAATTACAGCTTGGAGGAGGAAAAGTGGTTGTGTTTTGAAATTTCTGTAGTAAATATAAAGTCTGGGGGTTTTGGTGGTGAGGAGGCAGTTCCACCAGGAATGTGTAAGGCTTTGTTTGGGACATGCCTGCCACAGCTGTTTTTCATTATAAGAGAGCAAGAGGAGGACTTGGTGACAAGGAACCCTTGTATACTATGGTAGAGCTGGTGTAAAAGATGCAGGAAGGGATGAGGGTGGAGGCAGAGGGGATAAAGCCTGGAGGACACTGGAAATCACTTAATCAGCGCAGGTGGTACCTGAATGAATTTGGCATAGGGTTGCTCTTTCCTCCCCATCTCCACTGAAACAACAAATTGCTGACCTCACCTGGCAGCAAGGGCAGTGCAGTTCCCAGCTGTGCCAGGGGCTGGGCGCTTGTCTCTTTATGGTCTGTGTTTAAGAAAATGTTGCTCGTTTTTTTAAATTATATTTTAAATTCTGCTCTCAGGCCAACTTGAACTTGTACTGTGGAAGAAGCGCTAGTATTTATGGCTGCTCTGCTGAGTTTCTGCAAAGGTTTCTGCCAGAGGGAGCGGAGGGTAGAAGGGGAGGTGAGGGACATGCAGAAGAGCTCTGCGGGTCTGATCTAGCAATGGGCCAGCACACAGGCACGCACCGTTACCCGCTGTTCGCAGGAGGCAGAAGGGTGAAACGGCATCTCCGGGGCCACACAACAGGCTGCTGTCAAAGCCCAAGCAGTGCAGCCATAGCTCAGCCCTTCCTGTTGGGCGCTGCACTTCTCTGGCTTAGTTGTCCTAGCCATCCCCTGGTCGTCCGTGTGGAGCATCAGCCCCTTTTTCCGCAGGATGTGTCCATGTAAACTGAATGCAATTGGGAGTGAAAATAGAAGAGAGAGATACACCTTCATCCTTTTCTTCCCAACCAGACTCCTGAGAAGGTTCGGAGCTGTGCTGGTAATGCCACCGGTGATGTGTTTGGCGAAGGGAGGATCTGGGGCACCAGAAATACCAGTACTGCAGTTAAAGGATGTTCTGGTCTCACCTTCGAGGCAAACTCAGTGCGTCGTCCTAGTGTTGGAACAAAGTTGTCCAGCACGGCTGACACTGGGACATTCCATGACGGTGTGCTGTGCTGTACAGTGCCCCCTGGATGGGACCCCTGTTTGCCCGCTCCTGTGCAGCTGCTGCACTGGACTTCAGTCTGCGACCTGTCTGTGAGCCGTCCTCGCCTCAGCAGGCTTGGGCTGGCTTAGGCTATCGGAAGGACCTTCCCCAAGGGAAAAGGGGACATTTCCCGATAGCGCACGTATTAGTGGAGTGGCTATGCTATGAATGCCCAAATGCCCAGCAGCTGGGCTTGTGTTTCTCACGTGTGACTCCCAGGACCAGTCTGTCCGTACTTGGCACACTGAGATGTTTAAGAAATCCAGCCCTTTATTTCAATGCTTATGTGACTGCCAGTCTAATTTAAATATCTGGTCTCAAGAAGTGAATGCTGAAGCACTTCTAAAAGTCACTCTTTCAACAAGTCACTCTTGGATCGCAGTTTTAGTGTGGCTGTCAGACTGTGGTTTATAAGAGATCTAGCTCATAGTTGCCTGGGCAGAGGTGAGAACAGAGCTGTTATCCTATGGATCTGTCTTTTACAAGTGGAATCTTCAGTGCCTGATAAGAGAGAAGCTCTGTTTTGAAAAATTACCTAGACATGGGACTCCCATAATGGGTGTTGTCCTGTACAGATTCTCTGGTGTCTAAGAAGAGTTCACGTCCTGCCTCTCCCTTCTGTTTTATGGGAATACTAGTAAGGTTTCTCTCCTCAACTAGCCATTTATTTCTATGGAACTTGTGCAAGTTTGGTATCTTTGAGCTATCTTTTCTTCTGTCAAGACTGACAAACAGATTTAAAAGGCTTCAGGAGGAAAGAGAAAATGGTGACTAGCAGACAGGCACAGGTAGAGCACTGTCACATAAACTGAAAATGCAGTTCTGTTTCTGACCTCTTATGGCTATTTAAGAGGGCCATGATGCTCCTCGAATTGTGTCTATAAGATATCGGGATGTTTCGCTTTACTCCTCCTAATTGCCCTCCTATTTCAAGGGAGGGGCTGAATGTGTTTTGCTTCTCCTCTAAGTAAGACTTTTAGTTAGCACTGATAATATCCCACCATACAGGAATACCATATTACTGATGAGCTTGGTCTCCGAATTCAAAGCTGTTTGTTCCCAACTCTTCCAGGCTGGATTTTGCCCACAATTTGTAAGCTCTTTCAAAGTCCTTTTGGATGCTTTCTTACAGCTACAGAGCAAGTAAAGGAGAGTTCCTATGCAGACAGCAGGAAAACAAGAAGGTTAGAGCCAAAAGCTGGCCTGCTCCCTCTGGACACGTTGGTGTGATAATGGGGCGCAGGGTAGCTGATGACTAACCCTGGGCGGTGCCAGAAAGCCAGCCTGATGACCACCGCTCCTACCAGGGGTCTCGTGTCGGCTTCTTATGATGACGCCACGGCGCCAAGAGCCTGGGCCAGAGGCAGTCATGTAGCCAAAGTAAATATTTAAGCAGAGGCTGATGAGCGCAGCCTGCATCTCTAACACCACAGGTTTCTTGGAAGTTTGAGTGCTAAGAACTTGAGCTTTTTTCATTTCTGCCATAACAACCAATTCAACTGCTCAGATTACCTCCTTCTTTCCCCCCATCCCTCCTCTTCCACCTTTTTTCCCCCTAGGTCCCAAATCACCATTATTAATCACTTACAAGGGCTAAAGATAAAGGGGAGAGATGGGAACAAGTATTCTGCTTCTCACATCCAGATAGTTTGGGCTGGAGCACAAGGTAAGCAGTGGGTTTCGTGCTCCTGGCAATGACTGAGCAGAGAGGATGTGCCAGTCGTGTTGCCAAAGGAGGGGGTGGTGATAGGGCATTGCTGCATTTCAGGAGGATAACTTGAGAGCCTGGCCGTTGTTTCTCTAGGTGTCCCTTCCATTTGGCTCCCCAAACAGGTTGCAGTACTTCAGAACAAGAGCAGGTCTGGCTCCTGCTTCCCAGTCAGCTGAAATGCCACAGGATGTGGCTCCTCTGTTTTTCCTCTCTAGTCCTCCGGTGACAAGACCTTCGTATTCCAAATACAGCCGCTTCAGAGAGGAGGCACAGGCAGACTTCCCCACACCTGCCTCTCTGAGCCGAGTGACTTGCGTCGCCTCCCTTTGACCAAGCAGCAGTACACCGAGTCCTTTCCACGGCTTCTTGCTAAAGTTAACTGCCATAGATTTAGCTATCACTTGCAGCCTTTTCATTTCAAATTCTTTGCAGACTAGGATGTACCTTTTAGCTCAAAAGTGAGAAGTCCTGATACTTTATACTAAGTAGACTCAAGGTCATATTTCAGCCTGCAGTTTTTAGAGGCTTGGAAATAAACATTTATTTTTTCTCAGAGCCAAGCTGCTTAATAACCTGTTACAGCCTATGCCTGCTAATGCTCTCAGACACAGAGCTATTGCCCCTTTATAGATGTTTTTATTTTCCATGGCATGCCTTCTCGAGGTTGACTTTTTTCAGTCTTGGCAGATAAAGTGCAAGCTCTTTGTTTGCGAGTAGCTGCTTCAGACTTTCCCCTTCGGCTTGCTATTGCCCAATTGCTAAGAATCCTTCATTCCTGTTGTGTTTTCCCTTTATTTTCCATTTGGTTTTGGGCAGTTCCTGAGTTATGGTGTCTTCTCACAATAATAACAGATGTCAGCACAGCTTCTCTCATGCCATAGACTCTACAGAGCAAAACAGTATTGCCCACTGTGCCCATTCATATGAACTGGCAGTGCATCCTAAAAGTCCTTTAGCACATAAAAGAAGGTAAAGATAGACTGTGATTTTAATGTGAGGAAGCTTTTGCCTGCCTTGCTGATCAGCTGCCGAGCTAAGAATACAACCAGCATACAAGTCTCCAGCCTCTCAGACCATGCTCTACCCATTAGGCGATGCTGCCTCTAGTTTCATTCCCTTCCTATCCAAATCTGCCTGCTAGTGTCAGGTGTCCCATTACTCGAACGTTATGTGGGCAAGCAGGACCTCCCTGGCGTTCCCCAGAACAGCCCTCCCACAGGGCACACTCGGAGGTCTCACTGGTTTAGGCATTGGCCCAAACTCGCCTCCAGTCCAAGCTGGGTACAAATCCGCAATTAGACATGTGTGTGATTCCAGGGCAGCAATGGAAGCTGTCCTGCTGAGGCCATGCTGCTGTTGGATAGGGTTTGAAGAGCAGCTGTGGAGGGAAGGGGCAGAAGACCTAGCGTACAGGCAACGAACAGCTTTGGGAGGTGGGAAGCCCGAAATCACAGGGGAAGAGTGTGTGCCATGCCTGGATGGACATCCTTTCACCTCATGAACACATAGAGCAACACCAGTTTTTTGGAGCATGACAGAGCCCTTCCTAACCCCGTGGCTTCTCCCTCCCCTGTGTGGAGAGGGTTTAGGCACAAGGATGATTAAAAATGCCAAAAAGCTGTGCCTTGCCTAGGTTATTGCCTTCATGGCAGCCAATGTTGACATCTGCTGATTTTTTTCCAAGGCTTAAATAGCAAATGGGGAGAAAAATCCAAAACTATAGAAAGGATTGGAATGTGTTTGTAAAGTTATAGCAGTGACGATGGATCATGGCAACATGGTAATATAAGTAGAAATGTTTTTGAAGGGAAAAGAAGGCTTAAGAACTGCTCAGATGGGGGAGCATGATGAATCGTTCAAGAGGTTGCATGAAAAGGCATGGGATTGCTTGCAGGGGGTAGAAGATCTGTCATAGAAAAAGAACAAATGCTGGGGAGATCTGTGGGGCATGGGGAATCCTAGGTCAGGCACTGCAAATCTCACTCTCTCCGGGAGTCCCGGACCCATCAGGTGAGAGCTGTAGGGGGAAAACGCAGCATCAGGTCACACCTAGGTCACTCAGGAAAGGAGAAGGGGGGTTCTCTGGTCATGGGTTGGGTGCCTGTGTGTGGCTGTTCTGGGGCACTTGCAAGGAAGATGCGCTGGACTTCCAGATCATTCAGAGAAAGGGAGGAAAGAAATTATGGGAAGGTAAGGTTGGGGAGTCTTGGTTTTTTCTCACCTCTCCCCTTCCTACCTTGAATCTCCAGTGGCCTCTAAATGAAAGAGAGTTTCTGAAATCACTGAAAATTCCCCTTTTTCTTAAAGGATTTTTAAAGAGATTGTGTTAGTTGTTGATATTGCTTTCTTTAAAAATGGATTGGTTTGGGTTTTTTTTTAGCGATGTCTGATACTACAAAAGTTCAACAGCCTTATCTACTTCTTTTATCTTATTTTTTTTTCTTGGTGAATATTTTCAGCCTGGGCAAGAGAGAGAAGCTGGACAATTTGTACTTCTGTTTATTAGCACTGGTTTACTTCTCTATATTACTGAACATCCTAGAAAACTAATGTAATTCTTTTGTAAACAAGTGTTAAGATTAAGGTAAACAAGGGAGAAAAGGGACCTCAGGAGGTCAGCTGCCCTGTGCTCCAGCCTCAGGACAGAACTGACTGCGTGCAATAAATCTGAGAGGTGTTTGTCTTACCTGACCTCCTAAAACCTCTGGCAGGGCTGATTCCTCAATCTCCTTTAGTATCTATTCCAGCTATCCATATCACTGTAATGCTTTTCCTCGTATCTGACCTGGACCCCTCTCTTGCTGTGATTTGATCCCTGTACTTCTCATGCTGTTTACCAAGGGCTTGGAAGGTAGGTTTTTCCTCTTCTCTTTACAGGAGCTAATACTGTTCTCACCTCTTCTCTCAGTCCTCCTTCTTTTAGACTGCCAGTCCTGATAAAACTCCATCAGGAGCTGCAAATTCATGATGAATATCACAGTTACTCTGAAATCTCTTCATCCAGACCATATTTTTCCTAGGTTTTTTTTGCCAAGGTCATGTGAAGCAGTGTTAAAGCCCTCAGTAGAGTCAGTGTATGTGGTTCCTTGTGCTTGCCTTGTCTCTCTACAAGGTCTTTGTCATAAAAAGAAATTTAAACATGCTTCATTGGACTTGTTTGTGACAGATGTGGGTTGGACGTTACCTACCTCCCAATTACCTGGTAGGTGCTCCCAAATGGTTTGTTAGTTTTGGTTTTTCTTGGAGTTGAAATTAAACGAAGCAAGTCATAATTCCGACTCCTCCCTTTCCCCTTTTCAAAGATAGACACTGGCTTTACAACTCTTCTGGAAACATGCTAGTCCTGCACAAGCTGTCAGATACCACTGCCGATGGCTCTGAGGGTTCTTCTAAATTTTCCTGGATTAATTTCCTCAATTAAAAACTATGTAGCTTATCTATTCTGTTCTTTCTGAATTCTAGCCTGAGGTTATCCCTGATATTGCTGATGTTAATTCTGTTGACTGCCTGATCTGCAGTGATTTTTTTAATAGACACCGAAGCAAAAAATTCAATAAACACTGCCTGCTTGGTGATGTCTAATAAGAGCTTTCACTGCCTCTTAATAGATCTGTTCCTCACTTGTTTTCCTTTTACTAATATTGTACCAATGCAAGCTTTATCTTTTTCTCTGTGGTAGTTGTATTTTACTTTCTGCCGTGGCCTCTGATTTTATCTCTTTTCCCACAATTTACATGCTTCCTCTCTGTGGAGGTGGTTGCTGAAGAACCTCATGATTTAGTCTCTTTCTCCCTGCCACTTCTACGTTAGGACAGTTTGTGCCCTAGGTATGCTTTGTTTAAGAACTGGAGGCTCCTGTGAACTTCTTTCCCATGGGATTTGAGTTCTGTTAATTTACTTCCATGTTCTTTACAACAGCTTGTTTTGCTCTTCTCCCTTTTTTCTCTCCTAAGACTCTGAGACTTTATTGTTTGCTCCTTCTCAACCAGCTTCCTTTCCTGCCTTGCTGTTTCTGCATTTCAATGCTGTCAGCATCAAATAGGGACGACTTCGCCCTTCTGTGTGGTTTCTCAGAATTTTGCATCTGCAGCATTTCTCTTCGCATATGGCTGAACAACCTGTGGAGCAGCCCGTGCTCTGTGGCGTTCCTGTCTTTGTAGTCCCTTACTTCCCCTGGCAATTACAGGTAACCGTTGTCAGGTTTCAGTTTGGTTAAAGTTTCATAGTTTGGGTTCTAAACTGTTTTCTTATGGCCTGAATTTACCCCAGCCATCTCTGCACTCTCTCTCAGATCTTATTTCAGCTTACCAGCCACACTGAGGAGTTTAAATGCTTGTTTTACAAAATCCCTCAGGGAATATAGCAGCAAGGAACACTCTGAAATGCTGGATGTGAGGGTGGTGGAGGGTGGTAGAAATCGGTACACCAAAGCTAACTTTAAAGCTGGCCTCTTTCTGAAGTGAAGTCAGAAAAACTGAAGATAGTGCTGATAGAAGTTTCTTGTAAAGACTCCATTTTCCTCTGGAGTGAGGAGGACGAGACCTTATCTCAGGCACATCCTCCTCTTCAGCAGAGCACTCCAGAGTGTTGGCTGAAACAATTGTTTTGATCTCATAGAAGCCAGAAGTAATAAAACCTTAACCCTTCTTTTTCCTAAGCAGAACATCATGTGCTTTCTATTTTAATTGGATTGATGCCACGCCGGTACTTCATTGGTACAACTATTAGCCTTCCATAAATTCTTGTGCATAAGTTCTAAACTCGTGAGTTTAGCATCACGTTACTGCATCACGTTACTGTGCTTGTATGTGCCTCCTGTATAATTCTGTCAAAATTAATGTCTATTATGTATTTGTGTTGTGCAGATATTGTATGTTTCATGCATACACCTAGTATTGGAGAAAAATGATGGGAGGGAAACTGTAGAGTCCAGAATATGCCAAGTATGTGATCTTAGAATCATAGAATAGTTT
>VZTV01011935.1:282-15434 GCA_013400875.1 Anhinga rufa | reverse complement strand
GGGGGTGGCGGCGCCGCCGGGCAGGGCTCCCGGGGACCGCCCGCAGGGCCGCCGCTGCGAGGGCGGGGTGGCCGCCACCTCCGCTCGGCTCCGGCCACCGCCGCGGTGAGGGTGCTGGAGCGCCCGCCGGGGCCCTGCCAACCCCTTGGCGAAGCCCGGCTCCATTGTCTGGCGCGGTTTACGAAGAATTTCCCCTTTCTTAATTTTTGTTGTAGAAAGGGGAAACTACATTTCGGTGGGATATTTTACCACCGAGTACCGCATGGTTTCATATCCCTACGGCGTGCGCTGGTGGGCCTGGGCCGGGAGGGAAAGCCCGCGGGCAGCATGGCACCGGCGTGCGGCTCGGGACGCCGTCGGCCTCGCAGCCCGGGCGCTGCGCCCGCGGGGAGGGTGTGCTACCCTGCGGAGCCGCGTCCAAGGGGAGACGTCGGCACATGGAATGAGCCAGCCCACCTTTAGGTGCAGAAAGGGACCTTTCTATGGGAGAACACTTGTTTTCATAAATCTGTTGGAGACGGTATTTGGTGACATCTCAGTTTAGCGGCTGTGCACGTTGATTAAGTCATCAGCTGTCCCACTCTGCAGCTCTTTGACCTCGTCTTTTGCTCTAGAAAGAGTATTGTGTTCTCCTGTGTATTGCCTGACAGCTGTAAGGATCCCTTAAACTGCAGTGCCCCAGGACCTGGAGCACTGCTCAGACAGTGTCACGTAGAGATAACTTCATGACAGCTAACAAAGCATATCTACACTCTTTTATAAGACTTGGCTAATAGTCCATTTGTTTTCAGACTTTTTATTATGTTTAGAGTCCAGGTGGTGTATCTCACTGTTTTTCTTGCTCTTAAATGCAGAGCAAATGGAGGTTTTGTCCTGGTGAAGATAATCTGGAGCCCACTGGTGATCCAGGCTTCTTTTGTTTAAACCCAGGCCTTACCATGAAGGCAAGTTCTAAAATAATTGCGTCACCTAGAGTTTGAAAAGGCTGGGTTAGCCTCCTACATTTAATTAAAAAATTGTACTCCCCAGTATAAAATAGGTCACTAGATCAGTGTAGAAGGAAGTGGATGTGGTATTCATAGACTGGTGTTAGCCACTACAATATTTGCTTACAACAGTGCACAAAAAGGGGCTAAGTAGGAACTACTGTTCTTATCGTGAAGACTTAGACTGCAAATAAATAATGACATGTCAAAATATATTTTAAAATGTCATTTCTGACAGGAACTTCTGTAGGTGTTCTGGGGGTGAGCAGCCCCCTGCCCTCAGGAAGCTGCCATCCCTTCTTCAAGAGCAGCAAAGCTTATCTCGGAGGTCCTGCTCTACATGCAAAATAATATTTGTTTTCATTGGGGAGGGAGAGGGAGCAATACAGGTTCTAGCAAATGTTAACATCTGTTTGTGTTCTGTAGTTAAACCCGCCATGTTAGAGCATAGGATCATAGAAGAACCCAGGTTGAAAGGGAATTCGAAAGAGTCTGGTCCAGCCTTTGATGGGAAAGGGAGCCCAGACGTCACTATCTAGCTCTCTGTTCAGTCGCATCTTGAAAACCTCCAGTAATGGGGACTCTACCATGTCCCTGGGGAGGTTCTTCTTACTGTGAAAAATTTCTTATGTCGAGCTGAAAGATGGAGAACCCATTACCAGAAGGAGGCTGGTTCATTCTCCTGGTATCATAAACCCTTGATTGTCCAGGGGATTTGTCTCTGACAATAATGCTATTGTGTGCCACAGGCCCACTGCTGCCTCAGTGCGCTTCACCTCCCAACATGTCTACAGAAGAAGAGTGTTTAGGCCCAGCCTTCGTTCCCCAATGTAGGAAAGTCACCACAGCTAAAGAAAACTCTTCTAGAATGAATTATTGAAGAACTACTGTTTAACATTTGAAAGCAAATGGAATTTGAGTCAAAACAAGAGTTGTCCCAGACTATAAAGGCCTGGAAAGCTGTTAGGTCCTACTTGTGAATTTCCTGAGTTTGCAGTGTATCCCGAAACACTAATTATCAGAACTCATCCAGTTCATTTATTTTGCCACAAGCTGTCTGTCTCTTATACAAGCTACCAGATAATACTTAAGAAGTACTATAGAAAATTAAAGTCTTGACATCTACAGACTGCCGGTCAAACCCATATACTGCTTGGATTCTCCAGTAGCACTATGATAGCTTTTCTAAGAGTTATCTTACTCAGGTAGACCTTTTCTCATCTTCCAATTTTTCTGAAAGAAATGAGACCAATCATAAGATATTGAAATACATATTTTAATAGATTTTTCAAAAATATTAGTGTATTTACACAAATTTCTTATTTTAAAAAATGCTTCGTCCTTGTCTATTTTAAAACATCTAGTTTAAAAAAAGTTCAGCCAGATGACTACATTACGCAAATTTGAAAGAACATTCACTGTAGATATGAGCAATTAAAAAACTACAACAAAGAAACACATACCATTGCATTAACAGTAAGTGAGTGTACATTTTTAAGTTGCTAGCTTCCACAAATTGTTCTTCCCATAAAAATTGCTTAGTCTGTGTCAGTAACTTGTACCCACTTTTATCCTGGAACTTGCATTTCCTTTTTCTACATAGAACCC
This sequence comes from Anhinga rufa, assembly GCA_013400875.1. Classification (NCBI taxonomy): domain Eukaryota; kingdom Metazoa; phylum Chordata; class Aves; order Suliformes; family Anhingidae; genus Anhinga; species Anhinga rufa. The sequence goes on along the minus strand of VZTV01011935.1, from coordinate 12,840 downwards.
GCCCCTTTCGCTTATACAAAGGTTGCAATAAAATGCATTACAGTAGTATTTCATTTACAAAACAAATGACATTCAAGCTTTTTTCTTAACCCATTGGATTGTATTTCAGTAAAACAATGTCCTTTCATGGAGGTGCAACAGAGATTCCAAGAGGTGTCTGGATGTGGACAGTGATCTCTCTCTCAAAGCAGTCCTGCCTGGAAAGGGTGACTTGAATTGCTGCATGGTGCTGTGTCGATTCCTCTTTGGAGGGATCTCGTCTTCAGGTTTGGCAATTAGGATAGCATGTTAAACATTGTATTTAGTAAAAATAAATACAAATAAATTAAAAACAAATTATGGAGGAAAATTATCATTGATATTGCTTGGAGGAAAGCTTAGCAATGAAGCTTGTGGCAATATCTAGATTATATTTGAAGGGCAGGTCCATTTATTTCAGTAGTACTCTCTGAACAATGAAAAAACAGCTATGAACATGGCTGTGATTTTGGAGAAAGATAATAGTGATCTCCTTTCAAACTTCGTTAGGAAGCCATTTTCCTGTGGAAAAGAACACGCACAGTTAGCTTAAAAATAACGTGTAGGAAAAACACTTCACTGTGCTAGTACCGGATCAACAGAGTGCCACACCATTGTGCATAGAGGGACAGATTTTCAGAACTCCCCCTCCAAAAGATGAATAGGGTTTTAAAAACAGTAGCTGAAAATAGCTGCACCTTGTTGAATGTTTGTTTTATCTCCAAGTCAGGACTCTGCCCTCCATGTGTAAATAGAAAATGGATATGAACTGTATCATCAGAGCCCACATCTTAAAGGAAGATACAAGTTCTATATTTCAGATGTAGTAATATACTTAGAAATATCTTCCTTTAAGCCTCCTTATTCTCCTTTGATGAGGCATGTATTATGACAGAATGTTGCCAGAAGTTGATACCTCTCGAATAAAATTGACTCTCTTTGAGAGAGATGCAGAGAGAAGCCTTTACAATAAATCTGATGCACCAGGGGTCCATGACTCACTACCACCTTTTTTTTACTGTTACCAGACAGAGAAGGATCAAAACAAGCCAAAAGAGAAAAAAAGGAAAAGAAAGACACTAGAAAACAAGTGAGGGAAAAAGGTAATAGCAAATAGGGAATATAAGAGAAGTGGGATGAGAGAAGGGTGGACAGAGAAAGTAACATTTACATAGAATTGAAGGAAAAAAGTACCAGGGAAATAACTGACTCTGATGTCACTGATTTTCAGCTTCCCCTGCCTGCAGAAGAAAAAGGTATTGGTGTGATGAAACTCTGCAAAGCAAAAGGGACGTCCCCTACACTGGCAGAAGGGAATTTCATTTAGACAAAATAATCCACGTAATGACAAATGCTTTTCTCAGCATTGACCATTGATATATGGAAGTTCCAGGATTATCGCAGCCCAGACAAACAGAAAAGATTTAACCCCAGTTGCACTTACCTGTAAATTTGTTTAAGTAAAACTGATTTGGGGGATTAAAGGATGGCTTTTTGAAATCCACAGCAAAAGTACTGACCTCAGCTGTGAGGATCACACGGGTGTATTCTTCCCTTTACTTTGAACTTCAATATTTTTTGACCAACCTTTCTATGGAAGCAAAATTGCTGCACTAACCTTATGATGCCACTTAATTTTAGATTTAGTCATGGGAAATTTAATGGCATGCATAGTTTAACCTGCTTTGAGCAGGAGGCTGGACCAGGTGATTTCCTAAGGTACTTCTCATCCCGAATGATCATATGATCCTATGATTCAAGACTAACTCTAGGGTTTCGACTGTTACAGTTACAGAAAGTGCCTTGTAAAAAAGAAAGTTGTCTTCCAGCATTGTTCTGTTTAAAGCAGAAGCAAAGCTTTTACTGTAAGTCTCAAGGAGACATTCCAGACATGAAATAGTAAACCACCAAATAAACCACTGAATAAAATTATTTTGGCAGTGTCAGAAAAAATAGTTTTCCTTAATTAAACAAAATCTCCTAATCTAGACTTTGGTGTAAAGTGAGAAACTTACCCAGCCACCATTCGCATCTATCCATTCAGCTTTGTTGTTTATTATGTATTCTGTGATGAAGTAAGAAATCTGCTCCTTCTCCTCTACAGTCAGCTGAACTCCGTGCTCCTGAAGCTTCTTAGTGAGAAGACCTCCAAATGTAAATATGGTCATAATTCGTCCCCAGTTAGTATTTCCATCAGCAAAATTTTCTTCCATGACACCATTGAAAATTCTCTTGGCAACAGCTACAGAGGTAATATCAATACTGTCCAAGAGTGGTCTGAGAGCCTCCTCGGTTTGATCTTGCAGTGAAGATGCAATGTTTCGCAAGACATGAGCAACCCTTGTTTGGGCTGGTCCAAGATGTGATTCTTGAAGCACATACTGCAGATAATCTTGAGCTAAGTAATAAACGTAATAGAACTCGGCAGTTTCCATGTAGAACAAAAAGCGGAGAGCAGTGCACCACTCTTAATCGAGGTCAGTAATGAGCAGCCACAGGACATGCACACAGTTTTGTATCATATGGTTTTGATGGAATTTTTGGCTTTTATGGCGGAAGTTTCTGTAAAAACCTAGTGACTTAAATGATTGTGTGGGTTGTGGAATATGTCGCAGCGGAAATGAAAGTAAAAGCATCTGCTGAAGGGGAGAAAACTTGTCTTCTTGAGTGATTTATTACTTCTCTAAATAGTATGATTCCACAACTAAAATCTACCAGCTTTTACCACATTCTTTAGCAGTACAAATAGGCATTTTCTAGGGACTTTTGCTATGAAACACTAGCAAAGGTTTGGCATTTGGCTTGAAAAAACATGCCTAAAATGTGTTTGCTGTAGGAGCATGCGGCTCCCTCCATCTTCCCTCACCCCAGTGTCTTCATTGCTAGGGGTTAAGGCTGCAATCTGTATTGCAGGTTAATGAGTTATTTCTGGTTCACAACTTTTTGAAGAAATTGGTAGGCATTTCCAACAGGATGGAAGAAGGGATAAACTTTCTTTAGAACTCAGGGAGCTTTACATAACTGCAGAAGGTGGGAACACAACAGTGGTACAAGAAGGGATGGAAAAAGGGGAAAGCCAGCTTTGTATCATTGTCCCCTGTTCCAAACTTTCCCACACTCTCTCTGTGAGTGCTCTTCAAGGTCCTTCTTCGAAGATTTGAATGGGTAGCTTCAAAGATTTCTTTTCCCCACGGGGAGTTTTGCTGTAAAAGACATTATTAGTATAAAAGACAATGGTAATGCAGTCAGCATGTCAGAACATGGGATGGAGAATATGGGGCCAAGCTAGTGATGTGTGATACCATCTGAATCTTTCATGACAGGTAACAAAGAAGTACCATGATACCTGCGACAACTGCTCCTAGATTCAAATTTTGAGTCAAGCAGTTATTTTTTGGGAAAGGGGCAGGGGTGCCTAGCACACTCCTCCCTTACAGACCTCTTCTCCTGAGGCAACCTGATCTTGCTGGAGGGTCAGGATGTGTCTGTAGAGAACCTCACCCCGTTGCAAAGGCTTCAGAGCAGCAAGCAATTTGATGTTTGGAAGGCTCCTCTCTTTCTCCATCCTCCTTTCTTCATCTCTCTACTTCTGACCCACCTCTCATTCATGCCTCTTCCTTCTCTGTAAGCAAAAGGCATTCCCAGCCCCACAACACCAACAGCTCTTCTTTGCTCCAGGGATGGCAGTGAGCCTGTTTCCAGTCCTGGGCGCTCTTTGATGCTCAGATCTATGGAAGATGAGCAAAGCTGCATTCCTGGTGGCCAGCACAGGGCTCAAGCCTCAGATGTCAGGATAGCACTGGCACCTAATCATACTGGAGCAAAGCATATCTAGACTGTGATACAGCTCTGGTGTCAGTATGTTGCTAACTCTAGCTAGCCCCTGAAAATGTGCATGCTGCTACCCTGACATCACAGTTTTGCAGAAACCCATTAAGTGGAACCAGGTAGTTTCCACTTCCTTCTCAGGATTTTTCTTCTGCATGTGGTGAGTCTGGCTGAGAATGACACAGTAATCTTCCATGCACAGCAGGGTTTGAAACCTCAAGCTATCACCAGCATAGCACAGACATCAACCACTTCAGTGATTCAGGAAAATGTTTCCCTCGCTTTCTCTTGGAAGCGAAGAGGTGGCTTGGTGCTGTGTTCACCTTCGAGAGGGAATGGGTTTAGGAGGGCAGTGTAAGCTGGAAAAACTCTCATGTTAGATGTTACCCCCAGGGAAGGCTGCGATGCTGGGACTGGGATGGGCTGGGGGTGGGAAGCTAGCTCTCCCCTCCTCCATACACACGCACGGTCTTACAAAAGCTCATTTGGGAAGTTCAGAGGTGTGCTCTATCCAATACCTGCAGCTGCTGCTTTGGCAGAGCTGTTAGGCTGGCTTTGCCTTTGTTATGTTCAGTGATTTCAGCAAAGTGCCAACATTTTATGAGGAGTGCAAATGAAAAAAAAAAAAAAGGATGTGACAGTCCTTAACTCTTCCCAACTTGGCTAAATCTGGGCAGAAATTTCTGGGGCAGAGGGAAGGCATTGCTCTGCCCAGACAGCTTCCCTCCTGTCAATGCTTGCTGCAAACAGGGCTGAGAGGTACTCGAGGAAAAGTCACAAGAATCCTTTTTCTATACAGCACAGTCTGTGAAGTTATAGATCACTCCTGACTCTCTCAGTAACTGATTAATGAAAAGCTTTTTGTATTCTTTGCAAATATAAGTAATAGTTAAATATGAGAACAGTGAGCAATACCTAAGGAGACAAGTTTTGTTTTCTTCACCATCAACAGCAGCAGAGCACAGCAGAAGCAGCTATTTCTTCATTAGTGTAGCGTTTAGGATTCTGAGGAGGGTGATGAAATAAGGCTTGAAGATGTCACCATTATTGAAATAAATCAGTGTTAATATCTTGGCAATTTTGGTGCAAATGCTGCCACTTACAGTCTCTTGATCTCTTAAAAGGCTGTAAGGTGAAGCTCAGCGCTTGGCTCCTGCAGAGGGTGGCAGCAAGCTGTGACACCGGTGACCAGAGCTCAGGATGTAGCTGTTGAAGCTGCCCCAGGTCTATCGACTTCAATGCTGGACATGTTTGCTTTTCAATAGCATGTAGCAGAGGGTGCAATTCCAAGTGCTGGACATTTAGTAGCAATGACAGTGTTATATATCTATATCTATATACAGAGATAAAGTCAGACCAGAGTGTGTAGCACAGTCCTCCTCACTCTGATGGTCAACTCTGAGCACTGTAAGAAATCAGCTTTGGGATCTCTTACCTGTGTTGTGCCGCTCTAATGCTCTGATTCTCATTTTCTACATTAGGCAGGGCCTTTCTTTCTCCTACCAGACTTTATTCACATTTTGTAGTTACAAGTGAATACCTTTACCTTAATTAATCTCTGCTATTCTTCCTAGCTGCTCTATCTCCCCAGTGCTGCACAGACTGCATTCTCATACAGTGCATTGCTTCTTTCTTCTTTTCCTCTTTGCTGTATATATACTTTGTCTTTTATAAATGATATGTGTTAATAGAAGGTTTGAAACAGAAACCAGCTTGACAAGGAAGCTCAAATGCAAACCCTCCCTTCGCTACCTGGCGTAGCAAGGGGCTTCAAATACTTTAATTTAAACCTGTGCTCTGTGGATTTGACACTACCCTAACCTGAAAAGGCTTATTTTTCAGAACAGATGGGAACTGAGTTGACAGATCCTCATAAAATTGACTTGTGAGAGACGATGTTATCTCATCGTGTTCAAAACAAAAGTAAGCCAAAATGACAAAGCTTCATTGAGCTATTCGTGCTGCATCTGCCCTGCCAGAGTCGTTCCAGTTCCAGGTGAATGTGGGAACTGTGAGCTCTTCTAAGACAGCTGAGCTTTGTCTGAAGGAACAGTCTGAGGCCTTGAGAAAATTCTTACAGATTTTTTTTTCTGGTTTTCTTCCCTTTTTGATGTCCAAACCCGGATGATTTTTGTGTGGTATTGGATTTCATTGCTTTCATTGCAGCAGCAGCATTCATTTACTTGTAGCTTTCCAGCTGTCCTGCACAGCCTTGATATAAGACTTCAGGAGGCTTTGGTGACTTTTATTTACCCTCTATTTTTCCTATAAATTGGAATATGCAAGCTGGCTTTTCTTTAAGCCGAAATGGTTAGTTGGTATTAAAGGCAGAGGCTTGGTTTGCCCAGTGGAGTGCTGCCACCTAGTCGCAGCCGGCCTGGCTGCACGCAGAGGAAGGAGCCCGGCGCAGGAGAAATCCTTGTTACCCACCCAGGTCTCGAATATACGTTCAGGTCTTCTGTGCTTTGAGATTCTATATGCAGAAAAAAAATAAAATACAATAGCATTGGGACTCATCCCAGGTAATGAACTAAATTAATTAATGATACTGTGTTTCCCGAAGAACTCTGTCAGCTGGGAAGCACCAAAGTCTCCAGTCCAAAGCTTGGAAAGGTCATCTCCATAAGAAGTTTTGGAAGCAGTTAATTCTAGAACATGTCAGCCCATCTCCTAATGTTTCTGGGGTGGAGACAGAATAGGAAAGATCTGTAGCAAGATCCTGGCTCTCAAATTCTGTGGCAATTGAAGGAGAGACTTAGAGCCAGCTTACATTCTGTGTATCTCAGAAGATGCAGGTGTAGCACAGAAGACACGCTCCAGGGAGGATAGGAGAATGTAGCTGGTTTTTGCATCTTCTGGGCCAACTGAGAGACCCTGGGCCAATTGGAAAGCCAAAGTGGTCCCCAGCGTAAACTAAAGCAAGTATCTGCTCCAGCGTACTGTTGAGCTGTGGTGCAGTCCAGATTGACTGAGGGCTGACCAATACGGCATAAGCTCTCTCCTGCTCCCAAAATAGCACACAGCAGAGGCTGGGAGGATGGATCATATGAAGATGCACACCATGGCTCTCCATTGCTCGAGCATGAGAAAAATTCTCTGAGAGGCCATTCCCCTCCCCTTACGACTCCTCTAGAGCACTCCAGCGACATGAGGGAACTACAGGAAGGGCTAAGTTTGGCTGTGTTACTCAGGGTTCAGCTGCTGCCTCGTCACTTCCTCTGGTAACTCATCTCAAGTCAGAACTTGGCTTCTTCCGGATCCCAGCTTCTTTCATCATCATGAGTCAAGGGGGCAGTCAAACACTCTGCATGTGCCATGTGTCATCATATGCATGTGTGGAGACACATGTTCTACATTTTCATAAGCCTTTCCAAATGTTTATCTAGGATTAAGAGAATTTGAACAAATAGTCACTGTGTCAGCAGTGAGCCACAGAAACGTAAGGCTCCCTAAGCTTCCCAGACAATGGAGCATGAACAAGTGAAATCTTGGTAGAAGCTTAGCAAGATCTTGCAGATGCCAGCAGAAACACTGTCTGCTGAAGGCAGCTTCATTGCTGAAAATACTTGCTCCCAAAAGGAAAAAAAAAGGTCTGCCTGTGAGTATTAATGAAATAAGAAGTCAAGAGCTCATACCTCAATATGATAACCAAAACTTTGTGTGTCCCTTACACCCACAAGTGAAGGGTGGTCTTGACTTTTGGTTCATTGTGCTGTGGCAGGCGCAACGTGAACATGTGCAAAGTCCATTTGTATATTGATTTGCAGCTTTGGTTCAGATCTGTGTCTTCTGAAGACTTAATGCCATCAGGAGAGACAGGCATTCAACATCCACTGTACAGATGCTTTAAAGCTACTTTAAATGGCGGTGACATTCACTGTGTGGTGAGACAGCACTGCAGGAACATATCTGAGCCTTACGTAGCACACACAGAGTCCCACTGGATGAGATTTTCAAAATATGAACAAGATTTAGGTAAAGAGTTTCCACTGAGTGGGAATAGGATATGGGTGCCCAGTTCCTTTAGGTGCCTTCAAAAAAAAAAGACAGCCTTTCAATAAGGCTAGTAACAGTTTAAAGTTAGGCATGCTTTTAAATTTTTTGCTATTTGATTTTCCAAGGGAAGCTTATGTATTTCATGATTTTAAAATAAATTGCTTTAAAATTCAAGCCCACTTCACCAGGTACAATTTATGGGGGTGCCTCGGAGGCTTGCAGCCCTCTCAGCCCTCCCAGGAGCGTGCTTGCTTCTGTGTTTCTCCCTCATTTAAATCAGCCCTGCATCTGCTCCTGTACTTTTCCCTTATTTAAATCAAGCCTGCATCTGCTCCTCTTACTTCTAGAAACGTTTGCACTGGGTCAAGTGTTAGTGATTCATAGATTAAATATCTTTCCTTTAGAAGATAATGTATTCTTTTAATAAATCATTTTACCCCCCCCGTTTATGATATCCCCTCTGTTGATGGCCCTATAAAAGAGGGTTGTAGCAACACTAATATTTCTACTAGAAATCACTCTTCATGGAGTTCATAACTCATCTTTAGTTTGTTGTATATGCAGGGTTCCAGTCTGGGGGCACATTTGTTTTTATTCCCCTTTCAAATTGTTTTGAATTATTTTGAGTTATAAAAATGGACAAAAATACAAATGTACATTTGATAGATATTTTCCTCTTTTATAATCAATCCAGATCTTTGAATAGAAATTATGTTTAAGGAAATTAATGTGTAATGTGATTTCAGTAATTTTCATATGCTGGAAATAAATATTTATATCAAAACACATTTCTGAACCCTAATTCAGTAATTTTGCTACAATTCTATTACCTTCTCAAATGTGTATTTGCATGAAAATGTTGTGGTGCTAGTGCCTACTGTTTACAGCCTTTTTTTTTTTTTAAAAAAAAAAGCCCTTCATCTAACATACGAGGAAGACAGACTGCATTGCCATTTGGTAGGACTTCTCTGAAATCTAAAAGCAGTTGGTATGAAACTCGTTCCATCCGCCTATAGCCTAAGAAACTGGACTGCATATGGTAGAACAAAATCTCCTGCATAAGTCAACTGCAAGGGAGAACTTGTGAACCTAATATCCCAAACAACCCTTCTGGAGGGTTTCTTAATCCAAACTGCATTTCTCATTCCTCTGATTTACACCATTTCAGCAGACACTCTGCTGTTGGCACTGTGCAGCATTTTCAAACCCACAATGATTATGTGTAAATTGTTGCAAATTATAGCAAGAAATTAGCTGTAACTCCCATGGTATATTTTTATCCTTGTGTTTATTATGATTTTCCAATCCTCAAAAAAAGCGTGCTGAGATGGCATTTCTGTGCTCCTAGGAGAAGGCTGTGAGCAGAAATAGCTAACTAATCTGTCTCCCCAGGTATTTATACCACATTCATTGCTGTGCTGTCTGAGTAGGTAATGCTATCCCCTCAATCTTTTTAAGTGAAATGATGTCCCATTAAATAAGCGTGGAGGGAGCTGACGCTACCATGACTAGTTATCCAAACCTGCTGCCATTCTTTAACCAAAGCAGAAAGAAATTTGCTTTTGAGCTCATTTTTCAATCATATAACTTTACAGTGCTCTGTGCTTTGAATTACATTTGCCCATCACTTCATTGCCATGGCTGTGTATAGAGCCCCTGGTTCATCTAGGGAATTAAGCCTGCACGGACACTGTAAGCTTGTTAGTAATGATGCTAATACTGGTGCCTGCTCCGGCCCTAAAATGCTCTGTCTTTCAGAAAGCCAAGTTCTTTTAGACCCTTTCAAATAATCTCAGTGCAAAGCATTTACTTATTTGTGCTGACTGTTACAGGCAATAAAACAATGCCTAATTGCCCCAGTCACGAGTAGGGATTGCCTTGTGCTGCGTGTTTCACCCATTAAAGCCAAGAGGAGTTTCCTATCCCAGCTCACTGAGCGTGGGGAGAAAGCGCTCAGCCAACACAAAACCCACTGGCTTCACAAAACAGCAGGAGTGGGGCCGTGATAATCTTTCATTAGGCAACAGTGACGATGATTGCTTTTAATCTGTGAGGCATTTTAATGGCTATCGGTAGCAACAGCAAGCAAACTCTATACCAGCAGTTCACTGTATGTAATTTTAAGTTTTCACAATAAAACCCCAGAATACCCATTTGTCCTTAGCAGACTTGCCTTTGTATCAATTTGGGACTAGATTCTTGGCATGCCAGGGAATTATGCATCATAATGACTTAATCAAGGGCTTTCATAGCGTATTCTAGAGCTGAGAAACCTTTTTAAACCCAAATGGAGATGGAAGCTTGGACCCAGCAGCGAGTGCTTTGCTCATGAAGTCAGAGGAGCTCTGCACAGACTGACCCCTTGTGCCTTAGCAAAGCTCTATTGATTTTGGTAACTTCATCTGTGCTGGGATGTGAATCTATCTACAGGGAGCTAAATGAAGCCTAAAGTTATTGATTTTCAAGAGAGAAGAACTTTAGTTACAGATCTCTTATGCTTTCTTAATTATTCCTGATTTTGAAACATGGCATCACAGCAGACTAATGATATTAAGGAGCGACAGTAAATAAAACAGCCAGTTTCACATGATTTAGTGCAGCAAGACCAGAGAGAATGGGATTGACTGAGCTAGACAAGGTTTTTATTTGCTCTTTGTGCTGGATAACTGTTAATCACTCAATGAGAAATGCATTTCCAATGGCTAGTGCTCAAGCAACGTAAATAATAGCAACATCCTTTTTTCTCCTTTGCCCTTAATCTCCTTTTGGAGGCTTGACAATAAACAGCCATTCCCAATCTATTTTGCAACTCAGAACCCAGATCCAAAAAGCCCCCATCAAACGTAATTAGTTTGCTTTACATCCCTCCTTTCTATTCCTGAGCTAATAAATGGCCACTGCAGTTCCAGAGGGAGTTAGTTTTCCTGGCTGCCACAGGGGATTGAGAGTTGTTCTCTCACTTGAGCACAACTCAGTCGTTAGTTGGATGCAATGGCAGTGACCAGCGCTCTCCACAAAAGGTGGCAAGCCACAAAATCTAGAGTCATTATATTTGGTATAAAACTTGGTGTTGCTATGGCCTGGCAGATACCTTCAACTCTCTATGAGTTTTGGTTTCCCCATCTGTTGGATGGGCATCAACAAAAGATGTGCTGATTCAGCAAATGTGATGTAATTTTCTGCTTATACCACAGCTTTCCTGGATGATCTTGAGAAAACTACTGGTCTCTGTGTGACTCAGTTCCCCACGTATAAAATAGAGGAAATTAGAGAATTACATTCAGGTGTGTGTGTTTTGCCTATATTTAGTAGCCTTCCTAAGGAAGCACGTTATGGGGAGGTTATGTGTATGCCTCAGCTGGTCTGGGTCATGCTGGGATGTCCTAGCCTAGGCTATTGATGACAAGTCTGTGGCTGCAAGCCAAACTGAGCTGAAGCAGGTAAGCGCTGACTCAAAGGCGCATTGCTCCAGTCATCTGCCATCTGTGTGTGAGTCAGAGCCCTAATATTTGTTTTCTTCTATCCTTTGTTGGAAGTCAGTAGAGCTGTTTATTTGTACAGCAGCTAGCACGCTGGGACCTTGATCTCAGCCAGGCCTAGGTGCTAGTTTTAATACATAGTTTAATGACAATGAGTGAGATGCTGGTTTGGGCATTATGTATATATATGTATGTATATACCTCTTGGATCCCATTTTTCTCCTACATGACACTGTAGATAGCACGTAGATCTGCCGTAGAGATGCCAAAGATGTAGAACTCGTAATTCTTTGGGCACATGTTTTGGTTAAATCACCAAAGACTGAATGCTTGTGAGGCAATCTGAAAGATAGTTTTATCAAGTTCATCTTTTCAAGTCACTTTTCTTTCACAGTGAGACTTGCTAGCTGTAAAGTTACTCTGTTAAACTGTGTTACCACACTCTGAGGCAATTTGTTTTCTTGTGCATTGATCTTTGATCTAAGGTACTTACTCCTGAAAATGTTTTTCCTTTTCAACCATGTAGATAGAAGCTAATTTTGTATAATCTGGAAATTGGTGTAGAACAACATTGCTTTTGTAGTCTGTCTTTTGTTATTTGCTAATCACTTTTTCTGGATAGTCAATTTGTGAGTGGATTCCTAATCAGTCATGGTCACATTCTTTAGTGCTTAGTGTACTAAATTAATTTGTTGTGTAGCTCTCCAAAACAGTTTAAAATTATAGATTTCATAAAAGGGTAAAAATCTCAGTTTAAAATTGTTTTGTCAGTATGTAATGTTTTCCAAATGGAAAATTGGAAATAATTGTAATAGCAATAAACTACACTTATAGTTAATTAACTTGTAATCTAATAGAAACTGACCTCCCGTAGAAGGTAAAAGCACAGCACGCTTGCATGATGTAGTCAGGTTTTCTGTTTGGGGTGTCCAGCTGGATACCCAACAAAGAAAATAACTGGGGTTTTATTGTATTAATTCTTTGCCAGACAAGGCTCTCTACATTAACCATGGCTTTTTGTGAAATCAGGAGGCATTTTGGGTGCATTGGGGATCTCTAGCTATTGTGTCTCTTTGAAACATTAATGTTTTCATCCTAAAAATATCCATGCAATCCAATTCTTTCTTCCTTTCTGCAGGTTTAAAGCCCTGTTCTGCAGCCTCATGTGCACATGTGTAAGTTTTACTGATGGCACATCCTCCTGTGTGGAGGGAGGTAGTATGTAGCTGCAGGATCC
>VZTV01011932.1:0-15010 GCA_013400875.1 Anhinga rufa | reverse complement strand
AAAAAAGGAAATATTGGGAAAAAGCAAAATTAGCTGCCTTCTCATCGATTTTATTGAACTAAGAATGAAAACCGCATTAAGCATAACTGAATTATTCTATGATTAAAAAATGCTAATCTATGACTAGCATTGCTAATAGATATCTGGAAAAACTGAGTTTACTTTAGAGTAATAATAAAGGTACCTGATATTTGAGATATAACTGTAGTGCATGCAAAAATTACATGTAAATACTAAGCCTGCCAGTACACCTCTAAAATAAGAAAAAGTAAAAACAGTGAAACAGCAAACACCAAAACTGATGACTTGTAAACAGAAAATCAAGTTATTTCTGTAGAGGTCCAACCAGAGACCCAATATTACAATGCAGGTAGAGAAGAAACTTAAGTTTCTATAGGAAAGCCTGTAAAGCAGCTGCTGCTTCACTGAACATACACATTTTCATGTGCACACCTCCTGGATGCACACAGATACGAATGGCATTTAGGCCTACAGTACATAAGAAATGACATTATTCCTAAACTTCTAGTGTTTGACAAAGTAAGTTCATTTTTAATACTTTAATATCTTAATACTTTAATATTTTGAAATATCTAAAATATCTAAAATCTTAAATTTAAAATTTAAGTGTTTGTATTTATATTTGTTTTTAAAATATTTTAATATTTATATTTAATTTTAATATTTATATTCTAAAATGTTAAATGTAAATATTTTAAAATANCTAAAATGTTAAATGTAAATATTTTAAAATATTTAAAATATTACTATTTTAATACATTCTGAAGGACTGAGGTGTAATGACAGCGTCAAGGCAAACATTGCTCCAGGTGTGGCTGGAGGAGCTGGGCAGGACCCACAGCGCTGCCAGCCTGGGGGTGCAGGAGGGGGGTGGTCCTGTGGGTGTGTGAAAATGGGGAGTCCCTTGAACATGGGGGTCCCCCCAACGGGGGCACACCGTGTCCCCCACACTGCTGCCTGCCACCATGCTCCCCTCTCACCTGCCATTGGGGCCGTGCGGGGAGGGAGGGCTTCCCCCGCAACAGACCGCGTTGCTGATTACTGTATTTCCTTAACCAGAAATAGAACATGCAGCAACGTACCCGGCTCTATGCTTCCGAGAAATTGCATGTGCTTTCTTTATTTTTTAACTTGTAATTTTGGAAGGGGACTGGAGGAGAGTTCAGAATTAATTACATGATTTGGCCACCCCAGATTAACTGCATTTCAATCCGCGATTGTAACTTTGTACGTGAAATGATTTTGTACAGAATAACTTTGACTTAACCGTAAAATAAGCCTTGTGATATGTATGACAAATTAAAAAATGGTCTTTACACTAGGTCTGAAATTAAGTTTTGGAATGTTCTTGTGATAGCATTCAGGAAAAAAATACTTAAAGAGCTGAAAAAACCATCCAAATGAAATTCAGCGTAAGCCTGTGAGTGTTGGTGGGTAGCCCTGTTGTATTCACCTTGGTGCTGGTTGCCAGAGGTGCTGGTGTACTGCTGTAATGGCTATCTCTGAAAATACTGTAGGCAGGAACAACCCAATTAAAATACGTGCTGCACTGAGTCATTTTGCAGTACTCAGCAGTTCTTGGTCAAAGTTGTGAAGGGTTTGAAGTATTTCCACCTTTGGCACACTTCAATTCACTATTCATGACTCCAGTAACAACCTCCACGTTAATGCTATTTCATTGCGATCAAAAAGTCACTCTCAAAACCCTGACCATTTCAATGACTGTCTTATTCCCCTCCAGAGCAGTGCTGGGCTCCATGATTTGTCCCTCCCAGAGGGTAATTAATTCAAATAAATGTAAATCACTGTTTTATGTTGTTTGGTCAGTATTTATAGACGTCAGTGTATGCTACTGAAAATGCACATGGCAGATATTAAGGGAGGAACTGATGTATTCCATGGAAATAAGAACAGGCAGGGTTAGGTTTTGGTTTATCCATGCTGCTATACTGAGTGCAGCTGCTATTGATTTCAATCCCGCAAGTGTCTGACCTCCTTCGTACAGCACAACTTGTCTATCTTCATATTTTACAGCTGAATTTGTTTCGTCTTGTACTTTGCACTCTTATTCCATTACTATGCTACTTGGAAAAAAAAATCAATGCAGTTTGTTAATTAAAAAAGGGAAACCCCATAACCTCCAACCCTCCACCAAAAAGCTGCTCTCGGGTGTCTGTGGTGACCGGTGTGGCCTGACCCTGCTGGGAGATGGCAACGGCACCACTGGGGATGCACCGTCCTTGTGCTGCCGTCGGGCAAGAGCTCACCTGACTGCAGAGTCAGGCATAAAAACTGTATTCCTGCAGTTTTGGTTTTTTTGCAGGTACGTACTGAGAAAGGTGGGAGAAAACTCACTGGCTTGCCCCATTCAGCTGGACCCAGTTTATGTTATTTAACGCTATTTAATCCCTCAGTCAGCATCAAATTCTGTGTGTCGCCTTCCAGTGTGTGGGCCTGCTGGCTCTCGCTAGTTTTGCCACGAGTGACAAGGTAAAGAAATATATTGCTCTTTTCTCCCTTAAGTCTGGCTTAGCACCACCTCACAAGTTTTGTTCCCCAGTCTGGCTGGGCCGTGCATCAGATGGCCTGGCCCGTGACCTGACTTTTTCCTTCTCTCCAGCAGTTTTGGCCCTGTTGACGGCTGAATGAGGGCAACTGAAGTACTGTGTGAGGGTTACAGTCCTGCTGGGGCCGGGGGGGAGCGGGGTGGTCGGAGGGAGGCGGGTGTCCAGTGGGGCTGTGTGCCGGGAGGGCTGAGGCCGAGGCTGCTGCGGTCGCAGCGGACTGCGGCGGAGAGAGCGAGAGACACCCCAAGGTCATAAGGATCTCGGTGTCGTGGTGCTCCCTGGCAGGAAAACTTTCTCATGCCAGGTCTGCCGGAGCTGTGGGGCTGGCTGAGGCTGATGCAGCATGATCTGCAAATGCCCTTGCAGAAAACAGAGAGCAAGGCAGTAGCTGCAATTACAGTGGCGCATCTAAACTAGTGGTTGATTTTTTTTTTGTTTGTTTTAGTTTTTTTTTTTAAAGTAATTGGGCTGTGTTAGCTAATGGGATTTTAAGGTGCTAAATTGTTGATCTGTTTGGCCTTTCATTTGTTGTAGGGTTTGTGTTCCCTGCCCCCCTGCCCCTCCCTAAGAGCCAAGTTCATGGAAAAAGCAATATTCCTACCTGCGAGAATGGCACTTTCATCCTGTACCATCATTAGCTAATACTTAGGCTGGTTTCAGTTCGCCCTGTATCAGTACCGTCCAGTCTAACACCAAGGCTCATCCCACGTGGTAGCAGTGATTGACCAGAGTGAATGTGGATCCTCCCGGGCAGGGTAAGTCTCTGTGAGCTGCCGAGTAAGTAACAAACTGTGCATCTCTACCAAGGAGAACTTAAAACCTGAGCTGAGCCTCCGCAGTTTCCTTATGCTGGCTGAGGAGGCGTTTGTGCAGGCCGGGGCAGTGCCATGTCCTGGAGCTGCACGTGGCTTGAAACAGCGATTTTCAGTGATGACCCAAGAGCTGAACACCCCACTGCCACTGCTGCGCATTGTCCCTTCTCTTAATAAGCTTCTCTCAGCAAAACAACTCATCACCCCTTTTGCTTTTCTGAGTGCCAAGTCAAGTCAGTGGTTCCCTGCTCACCTGCCAAAACCTTTGGCTGTCTCCCTGAGAGCCGGGCTTCTTTCCACTACAAAACCTGGAAGCAAGCTAAGAGGTCAGCGCAGCGCAACACTGAAACTTCACGTTACACAACAGGAGGAGACTCCTCTTTTTTATGTTTTCTTAGTTATTTTAAAATAGACTGAAAGCTGCCACAGAAGCCGCTCTCCACACCAGCATGCGGGCTGCCTGTGGAAATTGGGTTACACATCCTTTGGGCTGTGCAGGACCTTGAATGAGGAATGACTTTTGCTGTCTCCTCCTGAATATCTTAGCTGGCTTTTGTGCTTTAGGGGACAAGAAGAAATACCCAAAGTAGGTCACTGGACACTGTGGTACAAAGGCTGCCACCACGGGCTGATCGATGAGCCCACTAGCGAACAGTTGCGTTACAGCAGCTTTCCCAGCATGAAGAATGAAAGCCCTGCTCTGAGCCAGGGTGGCCAGCATGCCTGTCCCCCCAAACTGCCCCGCGCCTCCTGACATCCGTCCCCTCCTTCTCCTCTGGGCAGATGGCGGTCCTTGACCACAACCAGAGCTGACTTTAAAACCAGCTCCTTCAGCTGCGGCTCCTGCCCCTTATTATTTTTTAAGCAAGGATTGGAAGTGTGTTTCCAAGTAGCTCTTCTCCCCCTAAACCTAAGTGGGGCAGCATGGCAGGCCTGTCTGGGCAGATGCAGTCCGAGCCCAGGAATTGTCCTCAGCAGTGTCTCATCCATGGCTGAACGTCTCTCGTGCAGCCATCAGCCTGACGCTCACAGTCCCCCCGGCTCCTGGAGCCAGCTGCGGAGGCGTGGGTATTGCCACCGCTACTCGGACCTGAGGTCATGGAAGAGAACCTTTATGTGTGGCACTTCCCTTCCCGCCCCGCCAGTGCGATGACATCCCCTTTTCTGCTGGAAGAAATGCTCCCGGGTAGACTTTTTTTATTTTCACTCTGGGACTGTGTTTTGAAAATGTGGAAGGTGGGGTGGTTTATTTCACTCCATTTTTCCTTTGAGTTGCTGGAGGGGGGCAGTGGGTGCTGGCCGAGTGGATGGGAGGATGGTGGGAGCGGGGTTGGCTGCCTCGATGGGTGCTCAGGCAGATAGGCGCAAGGCTGGTGGCTTTTTGTGGGGGGTGGCTTCAGGTACGGAGGGACTTGGGTGAGCTCATGGGGATGGTGCTCTCTAAGTTAGGTAGGAGCCTGTCAGGGAACAAGCACTTCCTCAGCCAAGGCGGTGATGGGACCTGATGCAGGGTGGGGTGTGGGTGGCCAGGGGATGCTGATTCTTTTCCCTCTATGTGGAAGGTAAAGGTAGATTGGCAATCCATCTCAGAAGATACGGCGGTTTACCCAGCAAAACTACACGCACAGACAGAACTATCTTCTTTATTATAAAGATACACTATGAGGAACAAACCTGAATGTATACTGAAGCTTGTAATGGTACATGCCAAAAATGTACAGTACTATACATAAAAGTGCATTGTCACAACAGATTAACAGTACATTTCTCTCCCAGAACCGTGAAATTTCCATGTTTTTATTTGTTCCTTGAGAGCGGAAGGAATGCAATGGGAATGCAGCCATACACGAACAGGGAAGGATGCAATGGAAATGCAACAGTACAAGAGCAAGGCTAAAGCTCCTCTAAAATTTAAAGGCACTTTCACATGTACATACTACAGATGTACATTGACACAATTAGGTAACAGTCAACAAGCAGGAAGCTACCAGTACTGCAATTCATCAAACTTGACAGTAAAGGACAATACTGATTGGATTAGGTGAGCAGGAGTTACCCTTTAGTACGTCTGTAGTTGTAGCAGTCTTTCCTGTTACATATCCACTTACTATACTTTTAAGTATCTATAATAACCATCAAACTACACATTTAACTGTGTGAATGCACTAAGTGGATGCATTCACTAAATGCACTGTTTCTAATATTTTCTTTTGCTAAACAATTTCTAATATAAGCATTATGGAGTCCAGTACAGTTATTTAAACATACAAAATTCCCTATGCACTTTAAGATACAGGTATCCATCTCAATTATGCCAGGTGGGTTAATTTAAAAACGCTAGACTAAAACTGCATGTAAATGAAAGCTGAAATTCCAGTTTGTTCCACTGATTCTAGTAAATTGGGGAACTACTTGAAAATGTCTCTGGTCCCGACTAAGCGACCAGACCCTATAGACCAGCGCTGGGCCGCAGCTGGGGCTGCCCTGGCTTAGGCTCAGGCTCTTGCCCTGGCATTAGGACTAGGCAGCCAAGAGGGCCGGAGGTTCCCTGGCCGACGCTGCAGTCCGCTGTGGTGGATTAAGACTTTGCCTCGAACCTAGACGTGCACGAAGTCTGCGACCGGATTGAGATGGGTTTGCAAATACCAGGCGCAGTTTGGCTCTCAGAGGCGGTTCATGGGGTACTTTTCACACCTGGGGCTTTGCATCACCTATCTACAGGGCGTAAACCAGAGCAGGAATAAGTTGCTCCTAAATAACAACAGGAAATTACTCCTGTCACCTCAGTAATTATTTCTATCAAATTTTGTCACGGCTCTTCCCCTCCCAAACTGATTTGTTTATGTAGCGAGTGGTTCAACTTCAAGCTTTCCAAAGTGAGATCTTAAATAATAGATGGAAAGACACATCTTGCTTAAAGCCAGCTGTACTCCTCTAGGTGGACCACAATGTTTGGTTTTTTTCCCCATCTTCTTCACTGAAACTTATTTTACGGATTGGATGTTGGAAAACAGTCACAGAAATAATATTATGGCTTACTGTTGCGATGTGCAAAACAGCTGTACATTTAGTTCACGCCTAACAAAGTTCAACAACAGAGCGCTAAGCAAAGTTGACAGTCGTCACTCACACAGACATAAGAAAGGTACTGATTTCTGTCATTTAAAAGAAAAGGGGAAGGGGGAGAAAGTGGTTATGGAAAACTTTAGTCAGCTTGAATCTAGGCAGTAGAAACTCAGCTGTCTGGGCTGCGACCGACCTGCATCGCTGGCAGGAGGCAGTCAGTCCCTCTTCAGAGCCCCTGTCCTGCCGCCGTCAGCATAACCGAGGACACGCGCGGAGTGCCTGCGCTGTGCAAGGCAGCCAGCGGAGCGAGGTCAGCTCGAAACTCCCACTATTACAACTCAAATCACGTCTTTAATTGGACACTGAGCAATAAAGTCAATGGGATACTTTGCTGAATTACTGTGTAGTTGATCCTTTTAATCGCCTATCAGCCTGCCTAATGGACCAACAGATTCATGTAGTCCCCAGAGCCTGGCTCGCTCAACCATGAACTTTAAATGAATTTAGCTTTTGTGAAAAATGTGATATCGGGGAATGAAGGTTTAGCTTCATGGGAAAAGGTACACTATTACAGAGGACAGCGAAAGGAGTTTCTAGATACTATCCTGGAGATGTGCTTTAGCTGTGGCCTGGAATGCTGCTTTGTATCGGTGAGAGCAATGTGATCTCCAGACCCATCCAGCGCTTGTCTCTCGTGAGACTGCCAACAAGAAAGCTAAAACTCAGTGCCAATTGTGAGAGTTGTGAGGGACTGGTGGATTTTTTTGGTGTCTCTTAAATAAGAAATGTGGCCTGAGATGACTTAGACATTCCACACAGACACTTAATCCTCACGTGCTAGATTTCAGCTCTTACTAACCTGCTTGAGATTTGGCTTAGTGTCCCAGAAATGAGAGGTCCCACCTCCCCTGACACCCCCCCCCGCCCCTTAGTTTTGTGTAGGATCTGTTATTAGAGAGCTACGATAAGACTGTGAAGTATGGTACAACGTGGCAAACTGTTTGTGATCTGTGTTGTTTTTATTACAAATGGTGCAGCATCAAGTTTTCAAGTAAGTCTATGTTTGTTTTTTAAAACGATGCACAATTGTCCAGTTTTTCTTTTAATTGAAACCATACAAAATACAAATGCCCATGTTAATGTAGCTAGTTTCAGACAATACATTCAAAAACACTGAAAAACAAAGCCTCTCCAGTTACAAACATGAACAAACGATGTTACGGAGCCCTGACTTCTATCGTTAATCCATCCCTTTCCCTAGCATACCCCAGCCGGGCACTGTGGGTGGCTGAGCTGTCTACATTGTGCAAGACTTGTCGGCCGGACCCTGGGAAGGAGGGGAAGGCCCTATGCTAGGATTTGTTTTTGGAAGAACAATAGGTTTTGGCCTAAGAGCAGGAGGCTTCAGCTGCACTCCCATTCTAGGGGCCACCATGGGCTTGAAAGTACTCATGGTGTCACTGGAAGAACTAGTGCTACGGCGGATCTGAGGCTCGGAGCTCCTTAAAACGACGCTGTGGAGAGGGCTGAGTGACTCCGTGGAGGTGGCAGGGGTGGGGGTGTTTTTCATTTGTTCCAAGGTGTCCAACACGACATCGGGGGCGTGCTTCGCCGAGCTCTGCCGCTCCAGCTCACGGAGCTCGTTCAGCGCCGTGTTCATCGTCTCCTCGATGTCCTGGATCAGAGCACAGAGAGAGCGGCACATCATTCGAATTGCTACTGACCGCAAAGCACGGGAGGAGCAGGAGGGGGGTGAAAAATGCATGAGTTAATTTGCCAGCTACCCTCTCTTTAACGAGTGTTATAGTGCTAAAGCCAATTTCCACCAGATTTATGTGCAAGACACTATTGACAAGATGGCAACTGTGGCTGGATATTACAAATATTTAACCTGTTCACATAAAAGTCAAAATTAATCTAAAAATTTTTAAAAAATCATTAAACTAAAACTGGCACGCCATTTTATTAAGACATTGTCAGGACAAAGGATTTGCTTAGCAGCATTTTTAACTGTGAAGATTTCTGTCGTCTCTTGGGTACTGAGAGCTGTAAAGATTTTAGTCCATTTGCTACCTCTTAGCTGACTACTCCCCTCATCTAGTGCCCCAGGTGTTCAGGCCCTGTATTCCCTCACAGGGACTATAAACCTGGTTTTGCAAGGAAATAAAGGTTTTTTGTCTATCAGCTCTTCTCTCATCCTGTTTCTCTGAGTTAAATTTTAAGCAGAAAATACTGCAAGACATTGTTCAGTGAGTTTACCTAGGAAATTATTTTTTTCATCAGGATTTCTGGCACAAATGCTATAAGAATGCATCAAGACATTAGTTTACTATTCTTCAGTGGTATTGAGATACAACTGAGGTTAAGTATCGGGTGTTCCCTGCTTGCTCACAGTAACTTTCATGCAGTTTAATCAAAGTCTGGATTCTCTCACTGCCGAATGATCACTAGTCTATGCGTCAAAAAAAAAAAAAAAGCTTAAACCAAAGAGCAATGTGTGTGGTTCCAGGAAAGGAAATAAATAACAATAAAACTGTAACAATATTTACACTTTCTAACTCTCTAATACACTGTTCAGTTTTCCAACCCAGGCACGACAGTCCCTTCTATCCTTCGTTGGAAGCAGAGTTTGAAAGCAAGCATCAGCAGTACATTACATTTTAAAACATGAATTCCAGCGTTATTGTAAAATACTTTTGCAATCATACTGTACCCTCAGGGTGCCCCTAGTAATCACGTTATACTACCTAGACAAAACGAGAGTTCTGAAGACAGCGGTACCTATTTGCTCAAGAGCTGTTACCAGCTCTGTACAACAGGCCAATTTGGTGGCCGCGGTGCTCCCTATCCCATCCTTCGCACCTCCTCACCGCCAGGAATGAACTGGTGAGTGTTCACACAGGGATAAGGTGGCCCATGATTTATGCAGGTGCAATGTCTTGCATATCGTGTTCTTAGGCACAACTACAAGTAACAAATCAACCTACGGTATGAACTATATGGAAACTATGTAAAATGCACAAGACCCTGGAACGTACATCTGTGCTTTGAATGGCAATGGTCACTACTAGTCAGTCAGAGCACTTTTCTGCAAAGCATAATACTGAGAAATAATTGAACACTAATTACAGGCAAGTTAGAATAGACCAGCCTTCATCAGAGCACGCAGACTTACATAGCTGCTGTAATCATATACTACCCTGGCGTGCTGGGTGGCAGAGGCAATTTCATTAGGGTGTAACAGGAAATAATCTCTTTTTATTGCTACTGCAATGTCTATTCCTCCTTGTGTTTCTTCTATCCAGGACCCCTTAGTGCATCTTCTTTCACGCGTACTCTGTTTAAAAAGCTAAGCGGGACATTCTCCTGCACGCATGCTCCTACCAGCGTGCGTGCTCTGTGCTATGCTCTTCACTGAGACTTGCGCCTCAGAAAATCAGAGAGTGACGTAAAATAAAAAGACACAAACCTGAGCTATCGACTCGGGGTCCAGTGGTTTATGGTCATTGAAACCTGTGTACTGACCAGATGATGTAGATCTTCTAATTGGAGGGCTATCAATCTTCTTTAGGGAATCGTGCCTACTGATGTTAGTGAGACTGCCATGTCCAGGTCTACGCCTCCTTTCAGGGCTGTCAGCATTGAGGTTGCGATTTTGAAGGAGGGCTCTGGGACTGCAGTGAGTTGCCAGGTTGGGGGAACCTAGCTCCACAGACGAGTTGGAGAGAGGGTGAGGTGGGTGTACTGGGCAGTGACCGTCACTGCTCCTGCCGGGGCGCCTTAGAGGAGGTGGAGGCTCCGATCTCTTTCTTTGCCTGCACCAATGAAGAAGTGGTTATAGGACAAGTTGTAGGGACCCACCATAAGCACGTGGAGAAGTCCTTGCGCTGTTACCTGAGCTGTGAGCAGTACTACTGAAAACATGTTATGCTCAAGCTTACCTTCCTAAATACACGTCGGAGTGACGGTCAGTGGGAGAGTTCATGTCCTTTGATGATGACTTGTCCTCAGTTATGGGTCCGCTGCTGGCCTCACTGTCTGCTTTTTGGCTCAGTGTATCTGAGAAAGTATCATCCCTGAACAGAACACACATGGTGAGATGAGAAGTCAGTGAATTAGGTGTGACAGAAAGCATTTTGGCACTCCCAGATTTTAATCCCCTTAAGAAAAGCAGGCATGTTATAATCCACTACAGCCCCTCCACGTCCCCAAATATTGCTTATAATCCTTCTGTTTACTGAGCTCTTCGCATTTCGACTGTAACCTTTCTGTAAACAAGAACTTTGTCTTCCTTGGCAAAACACATGCTTAATACGGTAAAAGAAGGGTTCAGGGCTGCATTTCTCCGGTCCTTGCTATCCTGAAGTTAAATGTCAGCAATTGCTACAAAGAGATAGTCGAATCAAAATGGGTGCAGCAGCATCCATCTCTTAATGTACTGGGAACATATCCATAAACAAAGTAGCTTAGCCGAGTAGCAGCTTTTGATTAAGAGCTGTCAGTTCAGGACCATGAAGACAGAGGCATCCTGCATAGCAGGCTAATGTCTAATCTATCTGAGCCTTCAAACCACCGTCCCATTTGGAAGTCACTGGTAATTGCTTCAGCATGTTTTTACACCCCACCAAGAACCTCATCACAGCAGACACTGCTTACATATCCTGCACCACTATGTATTGGTGAGGGACAAGGCCATCGATTCCGTTGTGCCTTCCTTCCCACCAGTCTTCAGATGCTCGGTGATAGAGCAGAAGGGAAGCTCCTTTCTTGAAAGAGAGTTCTCGTGCAGATCTTCCAACGTAGTCAAACTTGGCTATAGCTTCTATGGGCTCGCACTCTGTGTAGGGAGGGAAGAGGAATGGATATCACAATCCATACCAGCTTATCTGCTCATTTTGGTTTCATAAAACCCATTTACTGCATTTTCTCAGTGCTCATTCTTATTGAGCAGAGCTGACAGAAATCAGGCCAGCTAAGTCAGACTTCAGGCAATAGTTATAACATGCCCCTTACAAAGAAACATCATCAGTCTGCGCCCCAAGTGTGAAACATCTGGGTTGCTTCGCAAGCTGCAGAAAACCTAACGGCATACTCAAATGTTACAATAGCTGCTGCTGGGAGAGAGGCCTCTGCCTCCTGCTGCACGGGCTCCTTCATGGGGAGTGGGACGGAGGCCAGGCAATGAAGACCTCCGAAAATAAGATGAACAAACCCAGATGAATAATCAGAGGTCTGAGGAAGCAATGTGATAAAGAAAAGGCAAACTGGAGTGCCTTTAACATCTGCAGTGGCAAAGGAAGGAAGACAGGACTTCCCTGTGCATGAGTAGGGGTGATCTGACTAACTGGGCTACGAGATTTCTGTCTTTTATGTGACGAGTGTGCAGACCTAGTGAAAACCTAGTGTTTTACACAACATCGAAGCCTAGTGCTTTAATCTGCCTCCTTAACACCCTTTCTGAGTGAGGCAGAGGGCTCCAGACCACCTAAGGATAACTCCACCGCAGGGGCAGTCCCTGTGTGGCCTGAAGTTGCCTAAGGCAGCTCTGCCTGCTCCAACATCCCGAGTTCCTCTGGTTTCTGCAGGGGAGGCTCTTATTTTCTGAAGTCAAACATTGGTTACAGCAGTCCTGGCTAATCTTCTGCCAGTATGCTGGTAACTTCAGCCTTACACTGGTAATGGACTCCATCCTGTAACCTATGCTTGGGTCGGAAAGCTACTGATGTCAGTGAAGGGTCCCTGCTGAAGGTCTGCCTGCTGGTATCTTCAGAGCTGTGCCCAGACATCAGCAAAACAGTTGTGATTTTAACAAGCTCTAGTTTCTTCTGCACAAAACCAAAAGCACCTGAGCTCAAACAGATTAAAATTTGTCACCATGGTCTCAAAATATAAAGTAAAACTTGCAAAATACAGGTTTAAAAATCATGCACTTTGTTGACTCCAGTAACTCAGAGTCCCCAAAATGACAGATTTCTTTACATAATTAGAGCAATATTTAGATGGAAATTAACATCTGGGCTAATGAGTAGCATAGCAACATTCTGTCTGGTGCAAATTAAAATCACGGAGGTTGTAATTCCCCAAAGAACCAGGCTGGTAATAAAAGCCACTGTCCCTTTATGACAACATTTTGTGCAGGAATCTTTTTAAAATTAACTTCATCCTGCAGCGTGAAAACATAACGATAGCACCTTTATTGAGGTTATAGTTTGCAGCTGGTTTTTTTTAATAACTTGCCCAGCCTGCAGAAGGCTGTCGCGTGGTTTGCTGCTTCTGCAGTCACGCTAAGAGCTCCCATCAGCGATGAACTGCAGGGCGTTCAGGAGTTACAAACGCAGAAACTTTCCAGAGATGGCATACAGTGGCATGGGGAATTCACTGTTACAAATGCAAAAATAATGTACACTGGCAGAAATTACTTTGATTATATAAATGCAAATACGAATCTAGCAACAACAGCATTAATTCCTGAAAAAGCACTGCTACTGGATGGCTCGCTGGCAGGCACTCCCTAGGGGGTGGGTGGGAGGTGACACGTTTCTTGGTTTCATGTTTCTAAGCAAAGAAAATGTAAAGATGACATAGAAACATTCTGGAAAGCTGGGAAAACTTTAATGCTGTTGTATATATTAGTGATATATTCTAATATACAATCTTGTTTTCGTTTCTAGATGCTCTATCTACAGTTTATCTCTAACAGAAAGTACAGACGTGACAAAGCGACCATGGGCACGGAAAGGCGCTATTGCCAAATGAAAAGAAATAAAACTAAACATGCCTGTTTGTCTTGCATGGTGTTTTAGAGGGCAGCATTAAATTGAACGGCAACAACATAACACTGACAAAGGAACGCTGTTCTTACACATATCACGCGCGTTGCTTGTGGAATTCGTTACAAGAAGGTATTGCTGGGATCGGGTAGGATTGCAAAGGAGCAGACGTTTATATGAACACACTCAGACTGCAGGTAAGTTATGGTTTATGGAAGAGTGGGTCAAGAATTCAGAAGCAAAAGCTGCCAGGTTTCAGCGAGCCAGTCACTCACAGGTAATACTTTAAAATGCGAAAAAAAACCCCAACCAAACAAAAAACCCTTTACAGTAAATACAAAAATCCCCAATTCCCTGTACATATTTTCCTCTGGCGTTCTCTGAAGTTAACTGACAGCAGTCATGGGTACAGGTTTGATTGATAAACCCCTACTCTGATTAGCTATAGGATTTTCCCTTTCTCTGCTAATTTCAACAGACCATATAGTATCCCACATTTGTGCATACAGGTCTTTTTATTTACAAATTAATGGACTCAACTAGAAATAGTTCTATCTCCCTCAGTGGAATAACACTAATCTAAGCATGGTGCATGGTGGGAATCTATTTTTTTGTATCCTTCCATTGCCTGCAAGGCTCACATACATTCCCAGGGGTCTGAAGGAAGTTGCCCCGCTGGAAGCGGCTGTACAAATTGGTAATGTACCCATAATGGATGTGGCTTTTGAGACGTGTTCCTTAGATTGCCTGAGTAACAAATCCCACCTCCTCAGGGAGGAGTGCCCAGCAGATCTCACACAGTTTTCTTAACAGAACCAAAAATAATTTCAGACAGGTTTTACTACTTTGAAAGGGGCATTTTCTTTGCTTGAATGTTGTTTTTACATGGAGAGAACTTTTCTATAGCAAACAGTACTGAGACTGTACTTAAATAGTAATTCACCTTGTTACAGGTCAAGCCTTAATAGTTAAAACCAAAGTACCATGACAGTTACTCCTAGAAATAAATGCATTTTGAAAAGCTAAGCCATTTAATATCAAGGTTACTGAATGACAAGACAAGCATTTCCAGAAAAGCAAAGGTGATGAAAGCTAAATTTGGGATCTGTAACTCAAACTCTGTGTGCTACTGAATGTCTAACTGTAAAATTGACAGCTTGGAGGGAAATGTAATTGCACTGCTCTGTCCATACCTGGGGGCATTCGCCTGCAATAACAAGAAGTATTTGATGACATATAGGATCTCAGCAGCTATCATCTCTAGTGACTCAGGCAATGATATGGAAGTGAAAAATTAGGACAAACTGAAGAACTGTGGGAAAAGCTTCAGGGATTCTGTTAATCATCCAGCCCTGTTCTCACTTTTTTACTTATGACCCCCAAAGTTTGTTATGATTACTACCGCCACTTGGTGACACATTATGCTGCAGTGTGCTTAAAAATCAAGGTTTGATGCCAAGTAGGGCTGTCCAGATCCAGCAGCCTGGGAGAGCAGAAAGGGCAGAGGAAACATAAGTGCTAATTTTAATTTTGGGATTGGAGTGCCAGATGTAATACTAACCTTCCTGCAGAGGTGATGGCACTGAAGTGGCACTGTGCTGCCCTCTCTGCCTCAGGGCACAAGCAGCTAAGGAAAAGAGGGGAGACTGTACCCCTGCACTTTTGAGGGGGGGTTTCCTGTTGCTCTGCTCTGCTTTTCCTCAGTTCTCCCAGATGTACCCTGGCTGTCAGGAATACAGTACAGCCTTGAACCTCCATGGAAGACGCTCTGTCC
>VZTV01011924.1:0-17625 GCA_013400875.1 Anhinga rufa | reverse complement strand
TGCCCGAGATCACAAACGTGTTTGTTGCACTCTGCCGCGGAAGGCAGCCCTCCAAAGGCCCGTACAAGATTCGGCCATCCCAAGAGTACTTCCCTGAGATATCCCTGACAATTACCCTTACGTCCGAGGGGGCTGCTGCTGGTTCAGTGTCTGTCGTCTTCTCTGCGGGGATTTGGAGGTAAGATATGAGAGTACTGTCATTAAACACGAAGAGCTGCAGGTTGGGGCTCCGGAAGACTTCCGAGGACAGCTCGGAGGACTCCACGTAGGAGTTGTCATGGTTCTCGCTAAGGAGACTGTGGAGAATGGCAGGGCCTCCGCTGAGTGGGTAGTGGCTCAGGTGATTCACCAGGTGAGTCATAACCATCCGTGCCGTTAAAGGTATCAATTCTAAGTTCCTCCTCCTTTTTTCTAAAATGATCAGTGAAAAGATAATCAATCAATAAGAGCAGCCAGAGGTAACTGAAGAGATCATCTGAAAGTTTCGGTCCTATTTCAGAAGCTTGCCTTAGTCATCCTCCTAATCCTTCCTGTTCAAGAAGCTATTTACAATCACTTTCCAAGAAATTCTACCTGCTACACATTTTATTTTATTTTATTTTACCACACGCCCTTTGGCATTTCAACTACAGTCACATCCAGGACTCCGTACAACATGCAAAAAATCCTGCACACCGATCCCACAACGCCTGCTCTCACTCCAGTTTAATCTGGCAGGTGAAGGTGTTTCTCCTTACCGCCTGTATTCCCACAGTCATCCCCACAGCAATCGTAGCAAGAGAGGGACAGCACAAGAAGCAAAGGTAAACCAGAAATGCAACTAAAAGCCAAAGCTTCTCAGTCACCAGCAGCATGGTGGTAAAGTCTGTTGTCTGAGGGAGGAAGAGACCCGCTGCATCCAAAGATGTTCCCCTCAGTGCAGGCGAATACATCAGTTATTTCAAAAATCTGAGTTACATTGTGCCTCCACTTCTCCCACTGGAATGTTCTTCCACAATATTACCCCTTTTATAGTCAAAAACCTTTGAATTTCCAGTTTTTGTTCGTATTCAGTTTAAACCCATGTTCTTTAGTTTATAGTGTTTTCCTCTTTCCGTGGCATTTATACCTTCTAATGCACTTCTAAACAAGTATATCCCTTTTCAGCCTTTTGCTAGCCCCAAAAAGCCAAAATTCTTCAGCCTCCTCTCGTTAAAAAAAGGCTCTCTATTCTTTTCCTGAATCCCCCAGGATTAAATCCCTGACTTAATCTTTTTCAAAAACAAGCACACCAAAGAACTTGTAGGGCACTAACACATCCAAGATGAGAAACATCTCGTTCTACCTAAAACAACAAAATGTGCCTGACACGTAACTTTATCTTTCTGCTATTCACAACACATCGTACTCAGCAAGAAATCTGTGTAGAAGAGGTTTTAATGTTTTTAACTTTTCTGTTAAAAGTACATACACAAAACCAAAAGAAAATAAGCTATAGGGCTGAAAAATAGAACAGAATCAAAACCTGAATGTACTCTTTTTAAGCATCACTGTCAATCCAACATTATCTCGCACAACTTCGTATTGCATCTGTACTTTGGATTCTTCCACAGAAATGTTTTAATTCATATTAATATATGAAATTACTTCAAATGGACTTAACTCAGAGTTGAGCAGCCATTATTTTAAAGGTTATTTTTAACAAGTGTTTGAAATAAAGATGATCTCTATGACAAATCACTTGGAGATAAATTATTTCATATGTTTGGATGCATACTTTTAAGTTGACTTTAAAAAGTTAGTAACATAATGTACCTAGATCCAAATAATCTCTTTTCTTTTTAGACACAGGTAGATTGTGGATCAGCAGGAATGGCATATTCATGCAGCTGCAGATTTGGTCCAAATCATACAAATCGCTTGGGCCAAGCAAATTATCTATGACAATGGATCATTTCTACTGAAAAATTCAAGGGCAGCTGCATGCTTCTGAAAGAAGTTTGATTTGGAGCTTATCTTACTTGCTGAATTTAATTCTGTATACTAAATTATGAGTAGTACCAAAGGCAAAACCAGCTTCTCGGTCTATCCTATCTCTGTACAAATTTCTGCTATAGAGCGCCTTAGTGTCAGCGCTCTTCACAGAGATCACAGGAAAAAGAAAAGGTCAGCAACAAACTTGAACATCCTATTACAGACGCAACTGGAATTCATTAAAAAAAGGGTGCTGCCCAGTTTTCAACACACAACTGCTACGCACAGTAAGGAGAAGCACATTTTCAGGGAAGAGATGTAACCTGGGAAGCTTTATTTCCTAGCTGCTGAACGCCGACATGCTGGTCCTCACCAGGCTCTGTGAGCTCTCTTACCCTCGGCAACAGTGAGCAGGTTGCCCAGATCCATGGAGGAGTGGCACTGGGCTGGATCAGAGCTCTTGACATTTCCCAGTGGCAAAAATGGGTCGTAATCACTGGATGACAGGTCCGCCAGACTCAGCACGTAATGGCTTTGCTGAGTATACGTGCTGGAGCCATTCACACAACAGTGCAGAACCTGCAAGCAGACAAGCGTGGCACTGAAGAAGTAATGAAGTGTACGTTACAGAACCCACTGAAATACATTCAGTGAGGAGGAGTGACCCACTGTAATCTTTACACTGTGAAAACTAGGACATGCTACAAAAACATCTGCGTCTAAATACAGCATTTATAAAATAACACTCTTCGTCAGCACTTATTTTGTACTTTAACAGCCCACTTCAGGACTTATTTTGTATTTTAACAGCCCATTTCAAATAATTCAAATATTTCTGTAAAGATTATTTTCCCTGACTCGTCATTTTAAGCATTTTACCTTTCTCTCTTCACCATCCTCTACTGTACATCTCTGATGTTACCATCTTAACATTTTATGTTCTCATCTGTACGACTTCTGCTCACACTGTGAGAATTCATGATTTTCTACAGATTGCTAAAAATGCTTCTGTGCCTAACAGCATCTGTGAAAGGCATCTTTAAACATCTAGACACGATTAATCATGTTCTTTCTTCATACTCACTCTGTAAATATAGTCCAGTAAAGGAGCTTTAGATGCATGTTGATCCTCAAGAACACCAGCAGACACTGGTTCCAGTAGCATTTTCATGGGTAACGCCATACACCAATCCAACAAGCAAAGTAGCAGTGAAACTATAAACTAAACAGAAACATGTAGCACAGTATTTAGGGATATTCTGATAAATTCACCCACAATTAAGGGTACAAGTTTAAAGTTTAAAATACGACTGGTTCCAAGTGACTTCATTGAATAACCATCTTGAACAGCACAAAGAAAGCACGGAGACTGCTCTTTTCAGTGACGTACCTTTTTATCTGCTTCCACAGAGGAGTATTCAGCACTCGGCAAAAGAAACGCAATAGTGGCCACAAGGATCTACACAGAAATGTAAACAAAATTCCAGAAAGACATTTAACTTCTTTCGCTATAAAGACAGAGCATGAACTTCATTTGAACAGGGTATGAAAAAGGTTAAATTCTCTTAGGAGCATCTAACTGCCCTTGTAATTCAATGACCAAGTGAAACGAAAAGTTTTACTGAGCATTTCGGAAATAAATCACTACAAATGAGAGAACTACACTGGTCCTCGGACTGCAGAAAGTACATCTAACAATAACTGCAGAGGAAAGAGACAGATAACAAAGTCACAGTTACAGTAGCTCAAGTAAGGAATTAAGGAACTAAGACAATTTTGCATACGATTTCCATACAAACATTTTAAAGAAACTGACATACTTCAGTAATTTTTCTGGACAGAGAGGATTCGTACTTCTGAAGCTTTTGCCAATAAGAAACCAGCAGCTGAAGAACATCACAGGCTACTTGAGCTACCAGTTTGTTAGAAAACTGGAAGAAAAGAAATGATTAAAAGCCAAATGAGATATCCAGATACAATAGAATGCATTCAGTTTTGCCCCATTTAAAATTATTTTGCACCTATACAAGCAATAAAAAATGTTATTGTTGCAAAATCCCACTGTCAGCATTAGGAAACAGCAGGCTTGACATCATCTATGTAATCTTAATTTGGTCTGTTGTGGAAAGGGTCTTTAGGTACACAATCACATGCTATTTCTGCAAATAATTTTCACTTTTTTATAGGATACCACCTTGACAACACTGAGGAACTGTGCACATACTCCTCAGCAACTTCACAGGAGCCATAAGGGTCTGAACCATGCTCACTGACTGTAAGGAGCTATGAACTAAATGCGAAGGTTCAGAACTGGGAGACACTGTTTGAAGGTGGCCAATGCCAGATCACTAACACCACACAAGAAGTCCCGAGCAGTCGTGTGTTAAGCAGCACCCTGTCAGTGCTTTAAGCAATGAAGAGACAAACCAGCAGATTGTACTCCATATAACCAGCAACTAGTTAAAAAAAATTGATAATACCTTTTTTTACATAATGTTTATTGATCACAGAGACTGTCACAGTAATACCTTCAGTGTCACACCTATGACATTGATTGCTTCCTTCACTTGGGGATGGTTTGTACACTGCGTTAGTTCTTCACATATCCAAACTCCAAGGCCACAAATAGCTATGCATCTTTTTTAAAAGAAAAAGCAGTTTTGTCAGAAGTTTTAGAAGAATATTTAGAAAAAAAAAGAAAGAAATGCACAAAGATGCGACCTCTCTTTTCCCTCTCTCAGGTCACACACACAACAGGTCAACACCTTCACAGCGCAGAGTGAACCTCATCTCAACAGGGCTAAAGTGAATAACTCATCCAAATGGGATCAAACCACAAGGCAGTAGTAACAACTCAGCTGTACAAGCACCAAAAAATCAGTAGCAAGAAAGACTTTCCCATTTTTTCTTCTACTTAATATTTTACCTTGCAGCTTCACTTGGCTCCTCTGTAGCGTTCTTCAGTAAAATATTTATGAGGTAGCACTAAAATAATAAAATAAATCAGAATAAATAAAATGGATGTTTGAAAAAGATGCTTAAAGCTGCTTAATTTTGACATAGCGGCAAGTGAAATAACTTTAATTCTCAGTCTATTCTTAAAGCATTTTTACTACATGCCAATTTTATTTTGTCAAGGGAGAAATACTCACGGATCACAACTCAAATATATAGGCCCTTGTCGATAAATCTAATCAACTTAAAATCATGTACAGGCAGCAAGATGGAGATCAATTTGTTTTTAGAGTTGATGGGTATTTACTAATGATGAGTGGTGATCACTTGATAATACAAACGATAGTGTTTAAGTTCTAAGCAAGCCATGTTTTGAAAAATTTAGTGTATTTTTTTAGTACAAAAAAAGACACTTAAAATCAAGACTGTTTTAACACACCTCCAACGACTCTCCGAGGCCTGACGAAGAAAGCAAGAATGGGAGCCAAGCGTGCTAAGGGTTCTGCATTCTCTCTGGTTCTACCTCCTCGGCCACATGAGGAATTCAGAGATTCCTCCTCAGCTTTACCTAACTTTGTGCAGTGGATCAGCGTGGTGCCTCAAGTTTATCAAAAAGCTTTTGTGAGGCTTTTGTGAGGGCAACCATTTGGACGGGTTTTACCCGCAAGCGATGCTCCAGGTCACCTTTGTTGGCTCTTTATGGGATGACGTGTGTGATTTTTCCCACCAAGAGTATTGCTGTGAAGGTCATTAAATTACAAAGCTTTCCATCCAGCAAAACAATTCATGTCTCAGGGTGTCCCACTGAAATTAATTCTCAGGGAAAAACCGTTCATGTAAGTTGATGGTTCTATCTAACAGTGGAATTTTTTTAGTGTTTTACTATAATATCAATAAGGCAAAAAATATCTCCCCTTATGCACACCCCACATCTCTTACAGGACAAGTTAATATACACAGATACAATGAACGGACACTTTAAATAATACCACCAACATCAGTTAATGAATTGACCTGACAGGCATCTGGCTGGAAAACATCACATTTGATCATAGCCAGTTCACTCTCCTTGAAAGTAAAATGTAATTTGCAGTATCTAAGCTTTGTTAATTTTATGGTGCATGTTAAGCAAAGCAATGCTTATCAAATAAGTACATATCATGTGTGCAGCTGTGGGGTTTTGAGGAGAAGGAGGGGTTTATTTTTTAAACAAAAATTGCATGGTAAAAATGAAGTGACTATGTAGTAAAAACATGTTAGGTTACATGAGGATTTACTAATAAAACGTGACTTTACCTTCACATCTGCTGTTCCTGCGATGATATCACCGGCTTCTGAAATGGGCCGCAAGAGTGGGATTTCTTGGTAGATATTTGGAAAGCAAACAAGAGAACCAAGGATGGTGTGAGCTTCTGAACGGGGAGCCTGAGGAAGGAAAAGCGAACAAAAACGTCTTCTTCATAAAAATGATGAAAATGGCATAAACTACAAGGCTAGCATCTATCACCATAAATACCAGACATGCTGTATTCACTATGCAGCATTGAAATTGTCCCGAGGAGCACGTCCCGGTAGCTTTTCCGTTACAACTACAGCAAAAGCAGCATTAAAGCAGTGACTTACAGATGCTGACTTGCCTATGCTTTTTGCTCTGTTGCTCTGCTCTTTTTCTGAGGCCGAGCTTCTCCTCCAGCAGGGACCTGGCCCCGCTCCTAAGAACATTCTACCTTTTTAATACGTCCTCTATCATTATACAATTCAACTATCAGTGATTCGGTGTCAATAAAAAAAACACAGAACAACCTAAAGAAAAGCTGAGTGAGAATTTTAAGCACGAAACCAGCACTGTGGTTAGCTGATTGCGTGACACAAAGGACAGCATAACGCACTCAAACTGACTGTACACACGATAAAAATGCAAAGATTTTCCTACTTCAATAAAACCATCAGAAGTAACACGGCATGAGCTATAAATGCATTAACTACTGCTATACAATCTTGCGTAATTTGAAAATGCAATGCACACTAAGTTTTATGCTTGTAGGAGAAATAGAAGGTGATGTTGGGGTTTTTTTTGTCCCCCCACCCCCCGGAAAGTTTGAGTTTTCGTTTCTTATTAGCACTTTAAGCTTTGGATCAATGATCAAGCTGATCAGTTTTTTTAAGGGATGCCACAAAATTAATGGCTGTAAACTCTGTGACGGACAATGGACAAAGCACAGCTGGGCTCGCCGTTTCAGTCCTGCTGCAATACGAGGGGGCTGTGTCCCTGCGCAGGGCCACCCGCTCAGCCACACAAATGTCAAGAGCAGCGGTAAAAGCACTTGGCCAAAACGGACAGAAACTGGCATTTCACATACAACAAAGCTTTCCTGTTTTTCCCACGATTGCCACACCTTTACCCTTATTTTGGCATCCCATCACTGATTTGCTATTTTACTTATCCTTCACTAATTTAATCGTTTAGAATCACATTTCTATCAGTGTTGATATTCAGTAAGAAATTCTGTATTACCAAGAGAGTGCCATATTTTCAATATACGCTCACTAAAAAAAGCTAATGAGATTCTGAAACCCAAGTCCTGCTTTTAGCACACAGGCGTGCTGCAATATTAGCGAGGATATGATTTCTCACACTTTGGCCTTTTGATGAAACACCTTTGCAATACTAGTATGTCACCTTATCCCACAATTTCACACATCAGCTGCCATGGTATCTGCCCCAAGAGCCCCGTTTCGCATTGCACTAATGAGTCAACACCTGTTAGAGTGGAGACATCCGAACCTCGTTAGCAGGCGCGCGCTCTCAGGGGACAGGGGCACTGGGCATTGCCATACTCACCTCCAGCATGTCTGTGCTCAGAACCCTGGCCGCGCCAGTAATGAAGTCTCCTATCAGCATCGTAAAGCCAGGTAAGCCCAGGAAGAAAAACCAAGGTGGGCAGTGCTTTATGACAGTATTTAAGATATCCTGAAAGAGAAGTTACCTGTTTGAGAAGAAATAAGCAAAACAAAAAACAAAGCGCCCAAAGCAAAAAGGGAGAGATTGAGAAGATTGAACTTTGCAATCCAGCAGTTCCACATTAATCAAGGTGATAATTCGCAGAGCCACACAGCTCTACGTACAACTGATCGTCACATAACAACCACTGCTTTCTGCTGCAGGTGTATTTAATAGGAAAAGTGCATTTTGTATTTTGGTAATATTTGTAGTCTTAAATTCCTGTTAAAAAACCCAAGCCAAAACAAACACCCATGTCTCTCCGTGTCTAAGCTTAAAAGAACCATTCTCCTGTTAAATAAGACTTTGGATTCAAAACATTCAAACCATTAATCAATTTAAGGTGAAGCATTACACCACTCCAAATGAGGCATTTCCTAAAATCACATTTCTCAAAATTCTGTAGCCATAAAAACACGAGATGACACAAATGACTGCCGCCTTTGCCCTGCGGGAGCTTAAGCTGGTAACTGGCAGCAGGTGGCTTACTGCTGCCAGGCTGCTCCAGCACCTATGGGAGCTCTTTGCTGTTCTGGACTAGTTGAGAAATATAGCGATGTCAAATGCAAGAAGTGATCATACACAGTGTGGCAACACAGACAAATGTATGCTAACTAGATTATCCTAAGTCACCCTTCTTCTAAATAATTAAGATAGCAAATATAGATAAGCCGGGGGGGAGTTTTGCTGAACTTTTGAAGGAAGAGGGTTTTTTGTTTTCAAGAGGTAGTACTCTATGTACAAGAACAGACCACCAACCACAGCTTTGCTCTCATCATTACCCTGTGACACACGAGCATATCTGAGATAAGCGTTTCAACTTTAATCCTTCCACGTTTCAATTCTTCACAGTCTCTCCAAATCAGAGCAAAGTTCCTGTATTTGAGTTAAGACTTCCTTCCTACAAGGTTTCAGCAGGTTTAAAAATAGGCACAAAATCTACATCATCCTTACCTGCAACATTTTCTGAAGAATTAGATAAAGCTATTTCTATATTGATAGAGAATTATTTTTCGTCTCAATATAATTTCACACGAAGGTTGCAAAGGGAAACCATTTAAAGTGTCCATCTTTACTGGTTCAAGTAAGCTTGAACTTAAAATTTAGTCCCAGAATGTGTCCATATGCTAAGTTTCTGCATCAGAAACTGAAAAAGTCAAACTCATTTTTCCCTGTATGAAGACACGCTGTAACTGCACTAGCATTTTCTCAAAGCACTGCTAAACACCTGGACAGAATCTACTTAGTGTTCTGTTGAGTATTTGCAGCAGTAACATCCTATGAAATAACTATGTTATATATTTTAAGCCAATAATACTAGTTTTTAACATAGTAGCAGATAATGCTTTCACTTTCCTGAATAAGCTAAAATGCCACTCAAGTTAATGTTTAAACTAGTTTTAATCACTTCCTTTGATACATTTTAAAGTCAATATCAGTCAATGCAAACATTCAAAAAGAAAGAGCAGATGGATGCAGCAGCTCATAAAGTGGGTGGTAAACTCACACTCCAAGCAGAACAAAAGACCCACCTTTTCATAATTAAGGGTCTGATTAATGCACCGGGCTCCTCACAACACGACACACCTGTAATTACAAACGGAGCCAGGTACTGTGATGTGTTTGGTCTCAGAATAATTGGGCATCAAACTATAGAGCAGCAGATGGGAGTACACTTCTGTTGACATATGCCACAATAAAAGAGCCCATGCTAACCTGGCCCGAAAGGTAACAGAACGCAGGAAGTACAAAGACCTGCTACAAACAACTGCGTTAACTCCTGTCCTCACTCCACCAATCCCATCTGTTAAATGCCACTGTAACGATCACATGGCTTCATCGACTCCCAGCTCTTAACTATGGTCATTGTATAGAACACTTAGAAAATGAGGATAAAACAGGAACTGCGAAAATGAGGATAGAACAGGAATTGCAAAACCGCTACTTTAATATACTAATACCTGTGAGTTTACAGCACAGCATAACTAGTACAACTTTAACAAGTGCTGTGATGACACGCGCATTCCAAAGAGCTGTAAGAGCGTGGTTGCATGGATCTACTTGCTGTTTGAGATGTACTACTACTACAAAAAAAATAACTTTTCACAGTAAGAAACCTTTGAAAAATTTTGAAAAGCTAATGAAACAATCCCCCAATTTATCTTTTCTGTTACATAGCTTCAAACCGATGAATTCACAGCACAGATGATATGCTGCGGTGACACAACACACACGTACCAGTGCGTAAGAGCCCAGACAAAAACACGGTCAGCCGAGCTTTCCATTAGTTCCCACCGCCATTCTTCATCTCGGGCACTTCAGTATAAATCCATGATAGTTTGAGTGACTTCATTTCAGTGAATACGAGGCGGACCGTGCCCCAGCTATAGCACTGTTGTTCCACTTGAGCTTAGCCCAGACAGAACGGAGAGGAAAGAACCCACGCCCCAGGAAGGCGCTCACAGGTAGAGCGCGGCGGTTTTTCTCCCGCGTTCCAATTAGCACACTTTCATGCACAACCCAGCTAACAATAAAAGCGTGATTTCACGCAGTAATTCAGGAGCACTGCGAGCTTATCAGAAGATTCGGGCTTATGAGAAAGCGACCAAGTGAGAACATATGTCCTATCAGTGATATTGCAAAAATCAGGTAATTCAAACAGAGGCAAGTTGTTTCCTTCCCTTCAAAGCACTGTTCTATAAATGTAAACTCTGTGCAGCAGCTTACAGCCTAGTAAATGAATCACTTTAATTGAATGCTATGTACACAGTAACTGGAAAAAACACAAGCAATAAGAAAAACATATGGTGATGGCAATAGAAATTGGTTTACTCATTCTGTGCAGTGTTGTTTCTTTACTTCTTTCATAATTGACCTTTAGAACGATAAATGTGTAAAATAATTTTGGTTTATTATGGCTCCAAACCTTTCAGCAATTACACAAAATGAAAATTTAAAAGGAAGTATTCATTCTGGAAGCATTTCCATTGTTTACATAATTGCACGGCTATAATTTAGTGTTCACGTTGTTAAAGAAAAGTGAAAAAAAGAACCATTATGGACTATTTCAATTCAAAACGATGCTCTGTAGTGTTAAAAATGGGGAGGAGAGGAGAGAAGGGGGCAATCACATGCATGTCCTTCTCAAATGCATTAACACTATAAATGGCATATTTCAGTATAGGTTAATCTAGTAATCCAAATAATAAGGTCATAAACATCCACTGAGTAAGTGAAAAAAATGTATGCAAGTTCACTGAGAGGTCAATTACAAAAATATTCTTCACCTAATTTTTGTTCAAGCTTTTGCAGATTACAGGTGTAACCAAATAGCCTGCCATCTGCCTTCATCACGTTTCCAATTGTCCCTCAACAGGAACAACATGGATTTTTCACTTAAAGTTCACTCTGTTCTTCACCGAGAGACACCTCATTAGGGGCTGAAACTTACAGCAGGGGAAGGGTTATTAATTTACACAAGACTTAAGTGGTAAATCCTTCATTTTCCTTTTTTATTTTAAAAGAACAAATGCTTCCATTCACTTACTCCAAGTTTTCCTGGCTATCATTACTTTTTTGGTAAGAGTTAACTTCTCAAAAATTAAGTTCCAACAAAAATTTATGAAGTATTTTGACACCCCCAGAAAGCACGGGATTAGCTTATCAGAAAAATCCATTTCAATCTGTCATTTAAATCTAACCTCCAAAAAAGTTACATTGCCTAAAGTATCTTGTGACCAAATGCAATAGGGAGGGATACTGAAAACCGGAGTAACACCACAGTTGTAAAACATGGATAAGGTTAGTCACAAGTGCTGAAGATAACAGATTACTGCAGAAGTCACCTGCTGCTAATTGCTCCTTCCCATCTAAACTACATGAGAAAGTTCTCTTTCTTAAAGTCATAGTAATAACAAAAAGCCCCACCCAAAGCCCCTGTGCTGACAGACCAGTGCTCAGACGCCCTATTAACAGACATCAAACATACAGAGTGAACCAAATTTCTAAAGTTTCTCCCCTTAGAGTATGTTTGATATTTTCATAACCTAGGAGACCACTGGGATTAAGGATACACTTCAAATTGGAAGAAATATTTTAAGTTCATGCACACTGAGAGGGAAATATCTGAAAACCCATTTGCTACAGGTACAGAGAACTAGTCCATGGTGCTGCTTGAAAGGTGGAGACAACTCTGCGCCACCATAAGGATTTCTCCCAAATACCTGTGCCAGAACCGCTTAAGTCTCTGATGGAAGAAACCAAGGTGGCGGTGCCGAAGCAGCTGTAGAGCCCCAGGTTAACCGCCTAGACAGAAGGGGACACGCACACGCCTCAGAGAGGACGGGTAAGGGGCTCCCTGCGGTGCGCGGCAGGAAGGCAGGTCCTCCACCTTAGGTGGCAATCAGCAGCACCCAACACTTTTCACTTTCACCTGCGTGCTGTAGCAGTTTTCAAGATGAGGAATGCATGAAGAGGAGAAGGGATTGTTTTGCACATTTTTATTAGAACATCCCCAACAATGGCAAACACGTTAAACCTTGATTTGCCTAAAATAGTCACTCTCAGAATTTATCATGTGCCCTTGCATAAAAGATAAAGATAACAGCTAAGCAAGGAGTTGAAGTAAAACATGTCTGGAGCAGAGAAGCACAACTGCACACAGAAGGGAAAGGACGGATCCTGAAGACAGCCCAGCTGAAATAAGCAGAGGGAAAGGGGGAAGTCAAGCAGAGAGCTAAGGATGACAGATGATGAAACAGCCTTGCATTGCAGGGGCATCTTAACAAAGAAACTTACCTCGGGAGATCCCAAAGCTACAACCATGACTGGAGAGGTGGAAGAAAAGGTGTGAGCAAAATGGAAGGAAGAGAGATGTTGCCTCTGCTTCAAAAACCTATTTCTATTCTGGACAGAGTTCAGAAAATCCTCATAAGAGAGCTGACAAGCAGTGGGCACTCCAGCGAGATACTGCTGGGAATACAGAAGAGACAGATAGAACACTGGCTACTAAACAGAAATTTGGATGGGATGGAAGCAATTTAGAAAGATCAAAAGTTACAAAAAAAGAAGAAAAAAAAAAACAAAACCAAAAAACCCAAACCCACAAAACTACTAACATTGTTCCAGAACACACAGCTCCTACAATCGGCATTACCTGGTTCTCCCTTTCTTCCAGTCAATCCTAGCAGCTATTTTTCTCCAGCACTTCCAGTTTATCCTACTCTGAGTGAGCAGAGGGGTATGCAGGATTTCTTGCGAGACCCTGGCATTTGTATTTTTGTCTCTACCAGAAACATGCTGTCTGTTAACGCTTTTTCACAGCACTCAGAGCACATAATGGGGGCACACAGGCAAATTTTCTACAGAAAGTGAGATATGGGGCAGATTAAAAGCGGGAGAAAATGGTAGCCATTGGAAGAAAGTCACAAGAAACTAAAATATGGGAATAACAGCTTTAATAAACTGTATTATGATTATTTTCTTTTAAATGGCAGTCTGGAAAGGAATCTAAAAATGCATTATGGTTTCTGAAGCGCTGTATGACTAAAGGCTGCACAACTAAGGGTCCTCATGTGCAACATTATCAGGCAGAAATCCAGGCAAGAAGTACTTACTCCACAGCGTACAAAAGCAAAGCTGCTCATCTATTGTACCTTTAGAAGACAATGCTCTACCCAGCTAATACACATCCCAGCGAACAGCACTAATGGCTGAGCAGTCCAGAAGTTGTACACAGCTCCTCCTCACTGTTGAATAAGAACTTAACAGAAAGATATAAACGCTCACAAGAACTTTTTTTTTTAAACTTCAGATCAATGTTAATACAAATAGGTAATTAACATGGCTTCTCCAGTAGCAACTCTACTAAAAAAGGCTTCATACTATAAATTAGCCATCTCTCATGCAAAGAGCTATAGTAAGTGTTTCTACATCAGCTTACTACATAACTGGTGTAGCTTCCTTTCCATAATTAGCCACAGTGTGTTTTAAGCAAATTAAGGGGCTTATAGACAAGCAAAACGTACATTAGTAGCGTATTTTATCTAAGTCATCCTTTTACTACTGGAAGGAATCGAGCTAAAACCATAGCTGTTAACTTCTCTGCCTACAGCTGGGCTGTGTTCTACAGGCAGTCCAGTCTGCATGTGCTGAAATTTAATCACCAAAGACATCTGTCAACTCATTTGGATTTGGGCTTTTTTTTCCTTCCATATTTGAAGTTTGTTCTGCCCTTAACATCACTAAACTAAAAAAAAAAACAGCTAGCAGCACAGTCTCTTTCCTTCTCGAATAGCTGTTCTTTCCATAGAGAATTTCTGAAGTGTATACTGTGAATTATGTTCCTTAATACCTTCTTATATACATAAGCACTCTATTCCAAAGATACTCTGGCAAGCCAGTATAAGTGTGCAGTTATTAAACTTATTTGTTAAACACTTAAAAAGTCAGGAATATAACTAACCTGTTAGCTCACTTTTCAGATAACCTTTGACTGCTGGGCAAAACCTTGGTGGCACGCGTTGCCAACAGGTTACACCAAGCACATGAACTGGTGCTAAAGCCCTGGGAGTAGGGTGAGACTTTCTATAAAAATGACACTAAACAGCTGGCGGCTTGAACCTTGGAAATACAGAAGAGCTGCCTCTTCTTTTACAGGGTAACTACAAGGTAAGCACCTAACTTGCACCGCATTCTCTCCTCAAACTAAGAGTGCAAATTTAGGCAGAAATAAGACAGTGTCACAAAAATCCACAGAAGTTTTAGGAGAAAAACACCAGTAATCTAGAAGGATTATTTAAGTACCCGAAGTACCAGAATTGAGGAATCAGAATTACCTCAATAGTTGCTTTTCTAAGAAGGGGGCCGAATAGTGTTAGTAGTATTTTGGAATCGTATTTTGGTACTTTTTTTTCTTCAACAAAAACAAGGAAGCTATGAAGCAAGGAGATACTTACGTACTTTTGCAAGTTCATGAAGCAGAAGTTACTGCTACAGTAAGCAACCAGTAGCAATAATTAAATACATTTCTTTCCCAGTTCAGGTATTTGTAAAATTTGTGCACTGCAGCATTAGACTTTGGTTTAATTTAAAAAGCTACATTTATTGCCCAAATCAAAAGACATGTATAGTTACGATCACTGGAATGGGGGTTTTTCAACCATTAGTCTCACCTAGCAGCATAAGGCAGCTGTGCCTACCCAAATGCAACAGGCTATCCCATGGCATCTCTTAAAAATCACACCCCAAGAACATTTCATGATTTTCCGTAATCTAGATGAGGAATTGGAGCAACTGTAGGAGAACTGCTTTCACTAGCCCACGGTGTGGTAGTGAAGGTCTGAATTCGCTTTCCTTTACACCAGAGGTCAGGGAGGGGAAGTGGTGAACCTCAGTGAACTTCATTCATAAAAAAACTGTAGGAAAAAAACCATCGAGGCTCACTACCGCATCAGGAAAATGCCCATTGACTTGAGCAGTACAGGAGGAGAATCATCATCTCGCAGACAGTCCCTTGCCCCCTGACCTCAGGCCCCTTCACAAGCTGGAAGTAATTACAAGGCTAGACTGCAACTTACTTGCGTTTATG
The DNA here is from genome assembly GCA_013400875.1 of Anhinga rufa. Taxonomy (NCBI): domain Eukaryota; kingdom Metazoa; phylum Chordata; class Aves; order Suliformes; family Anhingidae; genus Anhinga; species Anhinga rufa. Next base: position 2,128 of record VZTV01011924.1, on the reverse strand, counting down.
CAATGACTTCTCCCACCTGAAAAGGTGATGCAATTGTTGCAGAGAATTGTTCGCTTCTTCAGAGATGTTTGTTGTTAGACACTTCCACACGGACAAATTAGATGCAGCTCATTATCCCGCTATCTCCTTTCTCATCTGCTAAGCTAATTGCTACATCTTGAACTCAGAATGCCATGGGAGCTTTCTATAAAATACAGCCCTACATTGCTCTTTTATATACCCCACGAGACAAGTCTGCAAAGTCAGGCTGCGCTTGCTGGGAATAATATTGTATTAATTTCTAACCATATTCAAAAATGTATTATTTTGGTTTTCTATCAACACCAAGATCTACACAATACAGCAGAAATTTTGTACGCTCATACCCTTAAGGGCAGAGTGGAAGGAGAAATATTTCAAAAAGAAACATTTCTGATGCTAACTAAAATACTGATAATCACGTTCAGGACAAAGAGGTTTCTGACTGTAATTTTTTTAAATTACGTAGCCACTTAAAAAGCTCTTCTAAAGCAGCCAACATGATTTCCTGGAGTTGGTCTACCTTCCTGTTGCTTTCTCCCATAAATTTTAAAGTTGCGCTAGTCATGCGTACAGAAGGAAAATTCCCCCATGAGAAACGCCCCCCCCTCCTTCCTCCTGTCAATGTTCTTTAAGAGTGAGAAATTTATGTGTGTGCTTAGCAAACAAAAACAATCTGTGCTAAAAAAATCTGTACCAAGTTTATTTTGGTATGCAGTGACTTGCATCCTAGAAACCACGCTTTGGCAGGGGCGCTTCTGCATTGTTACGAAGGACTGGGATCCACGTTCCAGTGATCCTCGTGCCCCACGATATCACACCCGCTTTTAGAAGTTTATCAGGTAACGGCATATACCAAAAATCACTGAGAAGCGCATAAAAGCACAGAATCAGTGCTGGCACTGTGTTGCGTTCATTGTACATCATCCTGTTTCTTACAGGATGCTGTCAGAGGGTCTCACAGCTAAGTCCTTTGCAACACACACTTTATGCTTTGCTACTGTTTGCACGTACCAGAGGAGGTACTTCTGCCTCCTACAGTGCATCCCTGCGTTGGTAGTTACCCTCAGCACACAAGTTGTCTGGCTAGTCTCAACACCCGTCAAGCACCTTGGTGCTCATGATACTGGAAATACAGAAATAGGTATAAAGATTGTGCTTCATATCACTTGCATGAAAATCCAAGTCCCAAAGCACCATGATTAACACCTCAGCATGCTTCATAGCTAAGGAAAGCAAAACTGGAAGGACAGTAACATAAGAAAAAACTTGTGGTCAAGTGTGCCACCAAGAGGCAAAAAAAGCAAAACCGCGCAAGGCAAGGAAGAACAAAAGGGCAGCATCAATCAGTGTGCAGAGTATCTGGGAAGCCCTGGAACCATGTGCAATGTGGGGTCTGCCTTCACTACGCAGCCTTCACTTCATCATCATTAACTTTGGGATTGTAACTCTGCACACGGACTGAAATCCCGTGCGCAACAAAGCAAGAGGCTTAAAATCTGTGGAACTGTTATTAAGAGCAAAATGCAATAAACAGGGTAAGAAACAGTTCAACAACCACCAACCCCACATTTTAAAAACCTCCCAGTTTCTGTGTAGGACTTGGTTCTCCAGGAAGCAGAGTTCAAAAAATAGTGCGCCCTTTACTGTAGAAAAAAGGCACTGCCAACAGCTGAACACCTCTGAAAATCTGGCCATTTCATGGAAATGGGTAGATGAAAACAACTTGAATCTTAAAATTACTGACATTTTCCATCCCTATGGCCCTGTTCTGGCAGTAGCCACTATATTGATTCAAGGGTGTTCATTTTTTTCAAATATAAAAGTGAATTGGGTTTTGGTTTTGGTTTTGTTGTTTTTTCTTTTTTTTTTTTCTTACTTTTATTTAATTCAAATCNTTTTTTTTTTTTTTTAATCTGGTCTACATCAGGCTTTAAAGTTTCTTCAAGTTGTGTGTTTTATGTGAGCAGATTTAATGCTGTGTGGTTTTTCAAATTCGGGGGTCTGATCATAGTGGGTATTATCACACAGGGTTTTTTGTAGGGGAATGAAGTTAGTCTGTACAGCAAGCAGTATTAAACTGTCTGAAATCTGAATGGCATGAGTGAAA
>VZTV01011914.1:0-26186 GCA_013400875.1 Anhinga rufa | reverse complement strand
ATCTGCAGACAGCCACACTGCTGAGCAGGGCAGCCGGACAGTGCCAGCTGCCTCCCGGTAAGGGAGCCTAGGGAAAACCAAGCAGTTTGACCACAATCAACACCGTCCAAAGCAGCTCCTCAGCTCCAGAGACAAAATTTCAGCTGGTTTACTCCTGTTCTTGCAGGTGGCAGAAACTCTCCTCTCTTCCCCGATGCTTCCTCCCATACTCAACCATGCAGTTGGCTCCCATTCCCCTCGCTCTGCTCTTCTGCAGTCACAGATCCTCCTCATCAGTGCATCCAGACCAGGCTCTTGGGCTCCTCATCCCCCTGTGCCACCATCACCACCCAGCACTCACACAACAAGTGGCAATGGTAATTACTGACTCCTGCGCACTGTCCTCTCCTGTGGACCCCAATTACCATGAGACAGCTGGCTGGGAGTGCAGGAAGAGCAGTGCACATGGCTGCATTAGGCAGGGGTCTGAGCTTCTCCTCTCTTTTTTCTAATCAATGAGTGGAGAATTAAAAGTGACACTTGATGGTGTCTAGCTTGTTATGTGTGAATGAAACCATTCCTTGCTGTGCTGATCTTCAGCTCCCACAAAAGCAATAAAAGGTCCTCCTGTGCCTTATTATCCACACAGCCTCCGTCTGCCTCCAAATTCTTTCTAGCTAAATGGACCATGGCTGTCTCACTGCAGAGGGGAGGGACCGGGGATGAAGCCCCTGAAGAAGTCAAGGGAGAACCATGCATGGATGGTGGCAGTCTAAAAAAGATACTCCAAAACATCAGAGCAGAGGTTCATCACTGTTTTACACATGAGCCTGGAAAGCTTAAGTTCCTTTTATCCATTGTGTTTTCCAGTGATATCACTTAAAATAAATATTTGGTTGACAGAGATCTTTTCCTGATGCATCCAATTTAAAAAGCACTTTGAGATCCCATGAGAAGAAGGATTATGTGTAACTGGGCTTAGGAACTGTGTGAATGGTCCTTTTCCATGGTGCTGTTTGTGAGTGTGATGGCGATACCTGAACTGACTCTTACAACCTGAAGTGCCTTGGGGGAGAGTCTTCATTCAATAGCCTTAATCCTGGGATCTACTCCCCTTTGATCTGTCTCATCCCTGGGATTTATAGTGTGTAACAGCGCCAGTTCCCCTAATACCACTGTCTTTGACTCACATCTTTCTTTTGTTCTTAACTGATAAATTTTCAGTCATTTACACCTTCCTATAAAATATCTCTCCTTCCTGTGCAATGATACAGCACTCTGTTCATCACCTGCAACACCCAGCCATCATCTAGCACCCATGACTGCAGGCTTCCTCAGATTTCCAGTCCAGCCTCATCTTTTCCAGCGTAAGCTTTGCTGATCACATCCTCCAACTTCTCTTTTCTTGTTCCCTCTGTTTCACAGCACTGAGGTTAAGCTTCTCAACCTTGGATCCTTGAGGACCTCCCCAGCTTTCTTTGCCACTTCTGTTCACTCTTACCTTTTTGTGTTACCACTTACACTTAACAATGCTGCAACAACAGAGCCACGCTAAAGTTATCTGTGGTCTGCTGTCTCTTCTCCAAACTTGCAGGATCGCTCACTGATAGAAGCCAGGGAGAGAACCAGTCTCTGTAGCTGGTACATCCTAAAGCAAAAGGCAAGAATATTTCACCTCTTCCATTCCCCACCTTATTTTTGGATCCAGACTGGGATGTCCCTGTGGAAGTCTGCAGCAGTCTGCAAGAAATTCACCAGAAAGGCTTAGGGAGTAAGGCCTACCTGCTGTGAGCAGAGCAGATCTACCTCTGAAACTGTAGGGTCTTGAGCTGGGTTTTGCAGCTTATGTGCCTGAGAAGAACGTGTGTGAATGCTATTCTCCAGATAACAAACAAAGTGAGTAATAATAACAAGGATAGTGACGACATTATCAGCAGAGTTTGAATTGAATTAGTAATTGTTAATATCAATGCTACAGCTAGTCATAAATGTACGCAGTTCACTCAGTTTTATAAAAGTCTTGGACTCGTGATCTCAAATGCATAAATACAAAATACCCACTTACCCAGAACCGTTGACAGTGTTTGAATGTGACACAGTATCTCCTGGCTCTATAAGTCCAGTGACTTAGTGGAGAGGATTTGGACTTCCTTGTCATTATTAGCTTAACGAGAATACCTTAGTGAGTTTTGTTCTCTCCAGGCTAGTTTATAGAGGTATGTCTGGCAATGGTCAAATCTCTGGAAAACAGCTTGTTGCAACTGAGATGGGGTAGAGAAGAAGCCCTGTAATGACTGCATGTTGCTCAAGAAATTGCTTTCTGTGATATGAAGAACTAGTGGGGCAAGAAATAAGGAAATAGGGATTGAAAATAGCAGGGAAGAATATTTAAAGCATAACATTTAAAGCTGCAAAATATTTGTGTCCATCTCCGCACAGTAATATACGTCTAAACATTCTTTCTTCTCAGCAGAAGCTGCATTATAATTTTAGTGAAAGTAGTGAATTTTAGGGACAGTTACAGCCTCACTGATCCAACATTTCTCACACCTTGATAATGGATTCAGGACATATGCCAAGAGGGCATCCCATCCCACCCTATCCCATCATCATCCCTTCCCTCCCTCCTGCAATCAACATACACACAGATGTTTTCAAAAAAGCATACATCTCATTATGGTTTCCAAACCAGTTCACTGGACTGTTAGAGATGCCAGTGTGGATTAAGTCTCTGGAAAGAGATTCTCTAATAGCTTTGGAAGCTTTAAAAGCTTCATATTTTCTGTTATATTTATTATTACTTGAAGAAATCTATCAGAGTGAGATGGTTTGCTCCAACTGGTGTCTCTTTGCCAAGCCAGAAATTACCTTCACAGCCTTAAAAAGTCGGGTATTGATTAGTGACACACAATATGCAATGAGAGTAACAAACTTGCAGCCTGTAGTCCTGATCCCATTGCATGACTGACATGTACAGACCCCCATACAGTCCCCGTGAGATCAGTAAGACCCCATGAGCCCATGTGGGCTCTCTCATGCAGATCAGATTAAAAGCTCAGGGCCCAGTAATATCCTCACTTAAATCAACCATAATATGCTACGCTATCTACTATGAAGAGAGAACAGTTTATAGTCTCCACTTGATATACAAATTCATCTGTACATCTGTCCAATAGCCTCAAAGTATTTCCAGAGGACTTCGGTAAAATATGTTATTCTAATTGTTAATCATCAGAACATCACATTTGAGATGAGAAAACCATTGAGAAGTGCCTTAAAATACTCATTACAGTGGAAAACATCTATGTCTGACATGCTTTTGTATCCAGGAAATCCCTCATACTCTTGTTTGCCAAATATCACACTCAGCATCGGTTCCACAGTCATTGAGATCGAATGCTCCCTGAGCACAATTCCAATGATGTGACATCCAAAGCCCCTGTTTACTATCAACTTAAAAATGTATGAAGGTTTATAAACAAAGGAGGGTCTGACCTAACCAGTGCCTGTCACATGAAATAGTCCAACTTCTGTTGATACACCCTCTTAGGGTACATTCATTGGGAACCAGCCTTTCTGTGCGATTAGCAGTATCAGCACAATCCCTGCAAACCAAACCACGAGCATAAAGGGGTTAGAAAGCATTTAAGCCTTTAAGCCCCTAGATCTCCCTCTGAAGGTGTCCTGCTCTTCTTTTCTAATTCATTAGAGAATAAATCTGTGATAAGCAAAGTAAATTAGGTTCAGTGACATTCTGCTAATTGAGTCATCTTCCTCTGCCTGGCTTGGCTGGGTTTTTAATTACCAGCTAATCTCATCAATATGGTGGATGACTGGCAGTGTGCAGATCACTGTCGTACAACCGCAGCGAAATAGAAATAGAAGCTCATGGCTCATTGGGTGACCCAGGACTCTTTTGTCATACACAGGAATAAATTGTGCAGATCTGCTGGTCATCTAGTGACCTCAAATTATGGAGAACAAGGAGGATAATGCAAGGTAAATAAGCAAATAAAAACAAGAGTTGCTGGGAAGATCAGCAGTTTCAGGAACAATGGAGCAGGAGGGAAAAAGGTTCTGTAAACCTGTCCTGCACCCTGATGAAGCCCTATCATGGTGAGGGACTGGAATGGCATGAATTACAAAAGGGATAATTTTATAATTGAGATCATATTCATTTTGCCCTATTGTAGTGAGCAATACTGTGGATTTTCCCAGACGTTGCAGCACTGAGGAGCTCTGCTCTTTGCAATGCAGAAACCTCCCGGGATTTACAGAGGAAAAGCCCGTGCCTGGCACATGTGTGCAGGAATGCACATCTGGATAGAGTAACAGTAAATCAAGACAAAATTCTCACTTATAAATCTCTCATAGTTACACTTATAGCTTAACTACAATGGTTATTATTTACAAACCCAAACTGATGCACCTAGTTTGACAGAGGCATGACCTGCCATCCTGCAGCCCTGGGTACTCCTGCTCCAGTTAAACTCAGTTAGAGGAACAGATTTTCAGCATCACTGAAAACATGACCTGGACATTTTTATGTTGTAGTTTCACAGCAAAACTGAACCTGCCATCAAATTTACACAAGTGGATCCCAGAGTACAGGAGCCACTGGCTGGCCTAGGGATCCCAGCCCATTTGCTGAGATCTTAAAGCAGGATCAAGGCGTACATTTGTCTACATTTGTTTCTCTTTACATTTATTTTTAGACTTAGCTCTATGGCATAAAAGCCTAGGATACCTAATTGCCTCAAATAAGAGATTTAAGCCAGAGATTTCTAAAGTACATTTACAAACTTTCAGTCAAACACTTGATTCATATAGCAAAGAACAAGAGTATTTCTCCCATGCTATAATTCTTCTCAAGCCTCACACTTGCGCTGTTGACATCAATGGAGTTTTATATCAACTTTAGAAGGAGCAAGTCCTGATTTTTCATTTTTCTAAGGTAACGTTGAAGCAAAGCCTGAAGCTTAAAATTCTTATCTATTTTTATCGTGCAATAATAGATTTGTTAGGGTAAGGGCCAAAAGCAGCCCTTCTCGAGCAGAAGTTCAGTCCTTTTTGTCTCTCTAATGTATCTGTTAGTGGCTCAGTCTCTGGAAGTAACCAAATAAATGGCTGTCCTACATAAATATGTTCTAACTGTATAAAGTATTTATAAATCATCCATGTCATCTAGGAGCCTGTTCACTTATAACGTGCTGTTTCGGTGCACAGCACTGACAGTAAGTGCTAAACAAGTCACAAAAAATGAACATGGAAGGGGTGTATGAGCACCACCGTTAAAGTAAAGCCATTAAACCTTGGAATCAATATCTCTATTTCAATCCCAGGAAAAAAAAAAGAAAAGTTTTTTTTATTTTTTAACATTCACATAGATATCTTTTTAAAATACATCTTTATGAGCCTCTTTAGGCACATACAAGCTTTCACAGGAGCAGAGAAAGTAATATCACTGTAAGAAATAAAATTATTCCCTGCTTTTCTCACCATGAAAGGCAGCAGAGCTGGTGCAGCCCTACACAGAGGGGAAACGTAGGAGGAAAACTGCAAGCGCAAGGCTCCTGCCTGCAAATGCCATACTCCCCCAGTTCTTGTTTTACAGTACAGAGTGCAAGAACGAAGAATATTTCATTCTGAAAGGCCCCACATATGCCTTAGGTGAGGTGTGAGGATTAACCTTGCCAGCAATGCCTGATGTTAGCTGCAGGGGCTGCCTAGGCCCTTGCTTGGTGCCTTGCTCAGAGGTGCGATGGCAGGGGCAGAGGCACTGAGACAGGCGATCCATGTGCAACAGCTCTTGGGAGGGAAAGGAAAAGGCAGAGAAACTTCAGCCTTCAGCACAGCAGGAGCAACTTTGTGCCCTACCCAATTATGCTGAAACTCTGCAATGCAAAGCTTTGTGCTTGGATCGTGTCTGCCAGAGAGGCCTCAGCTTGTAAGTGCCCATTCAGCAAAACAGGTCTTTATATTCTGCCTGTAAACATCTGCTAAAACATTCCCAACATCCAGCCAGCTGTTTCCTCGGCCAACTTAAAAACCACCTGAGTGCCTGCATAGGTACCTCTGAATTCCCCCTGCTTCTCTTCAGGGCAGAGCTTAAAAGTAACTATTTATATGTTATGTAGCTGTATATATTTTTCTTAAAGTACCTGGCCAAGGTCTGCAGACAGGGATGGATTCCCAACAGCCAGAGAATCGCTGGCTGTATCTATTCTCTCCAAGATGGATGGATGATTATTGTCCAGTGGGAAACCTGGTGGACATAGTGACTCCTCACAAGCTGCCAACAATGCAGGTAGAACAAAAAATAAAAAAAATTAATGGCTCATGTTTATTCTTCCTGCCCCCCAAAAACCAACCAACCAAACAAACAAAAAAACCCCAAACCCATGTGAATGCGTGCTGGATAGCCAAGTCCCAGAGCCAATACTCTGAGTAGGAGGGCTGGGGTTGGTTCTCATGACATGAGGCCATTGACTTCAGCAGAAAATGACTGCTCCAGGAAAATTCCAGATGAGAAATCACATTTGGCCATTCCTAAGCACTTGAACAACTCACCATAAGGGTATTCAGACACTTTCTCAATGCGTTTTACTTCCTACTGAGGGAAGAAGGAAGTGCTACAGCCACCTTCTGGCATTTTTGTGTGCCATTTTCTCCTCCTGTTCTGTGAAAGCAAGTTGACCTCAGCTGCTTGCTCCAATAAATCTTCTCCTATTTTCTCCTTCCCTCATTCTTTTCTGTTTAAAGTTATTTGTACATTACACTTAAATACATTATACTCATTTCTCTAGGAGCCCTGACATGTTGTTAAATGACCATGAACCTATTTTAGTTGCACCTTAATTTATTAACTCTCCTGCCTGCCTCCAGTGTCAGTGCTTCTATTGTTGGATCATAGGAAGTTCGGGTTGATTATCCTCCTAACTCTGTTTCATATGCAGAGCCATTATTTCACTCTGCTCCACATTATTATAATAAAGCAAAAAATTTTTCTCATATTTTTCATTTTCAGTTCACATTGGGAAACTACATACCTTATTAGTTTCTTCCAAGTTCTTATATTCTGTTTGTTGTGTAGTGCAGTCAGAGAATACAGATATATTCTGCCTCCAAGAGCTGCTTTGCAGAATTTAGGGATGGAGATGATCCTATTTTTATCAGGTAAACTAGCAAATCTTAGCTCCTGATAGGTCTTTTCCCTATCACCGCCAGCATGCTGCCCACATACTGCACGAAACTGCCTATCTCAACTGCATGTTGAGACACTCCTGTCCACCACTGGCATATCATTATCAATTTCCAGCTGCTACCTAACCTCCAAAGCATTTCTAATCCCATTGAGCATTTCAGCTTCTCTTAGTCAACAAGCCAAAGAGACTAAAGCACTAGCACTACTGGTCATCCCCAGCCCATCAGCCAGGACTGGCCCCATGCAGTCCCAAAGATGGTCCCACCCCATCACCTGAGGGTTTTGCCCCCAATAAAAGGACAGCTGCACTTGCTTCAAAGGAAATATTCCTGATCCCCTTTTGAGAGCTCTATTTCACATTGCTTTTCTTTGCCTCAAACACAGTTTCACTGAAGCTGCTCCTAAGTTTTTGACTCATACCATAGTTTGCAGCTCCAGTGCAGATCTACAGAGTTTAATAAATTGTCTGAAGTGGCTGCAATGGACTGATTAGCATTTGGTGGCCCCTGAGCAGCCTCGTGCCACCCAGAGGTGGGTCATGAGCTACACCGGGATCAGAGCACAGACAAACACATGCACCGTGCTACTCCCTGAGCTGGCTGCATAGCAGAGTCCCTCCTCCTGCATGGCAGAGCAGCTATTGATTTTTCCAGCTGTTCTCAGGGGAACTCACAAGAAGAAAATGATTTTCTTTTAAGTTCAAGTGCAGGAGTCTGCCTTGCTAAAGGGCTTATCTTTGCATATAAGTTTTACCAATTCAGCTTGGGTTGTATAATTAAAGTCATGCAACCCCCCATAGTGTGGAAAATCCCATAAAAATGCTTTATATGGAGATAGCTATATGAATTTTAAGCACTCTCATATCAGTATAAATGCACCCCCATGAGAGCCTCTACAAATATAGTTACTGTCCAAAAGCATACATCAAGGAATTTTATAACCCTTCAGTGATTTATGTCACTGTATAGCATTGAATAGGGTCTAGTTCAAGCCTTCCAAACACAGGGAACAGATGAATCTTTAAAATCTCAGGAGGTTTCAAAAAAAAATCTGTATTTTATATCACATATTTATATTTTATGGTGAGTGCTAATTTAAGTGCCACACAGTTATTTCTCTTTGGATTTCTAGCTCCAGTTCAAACAGGCTTCAGTATTTTCATTACAATTCAGTATGTTTATTTAGCATTAGAGCTGGCTGAACTATTCATTACTAATTTAGCCTACTTATTTATTTTTATTTATTTATGGTAAGTGAATCTTCACCAAATAAATCCTAGTTCTCCTCCCACAGTGTTCAGACTCTAACAGCATTCCCTGGAGAGTTTGGGAGGACGATTATTCAGACCCATACTCTATTCACATGTATCAATTCCCCATTTATTCTTTGTGGGGTGTGCCTGAATGCCTGAGTGTTTGCAATGCCTCCTACGAGTTCCTGCAAACCCATTTCTGGAAGCAAACATTATTTCCCATTCAGTTGTACTAAAAACCCAATAATTAAAAACAAAAAAAGAGAAAGAAAATGTAATCCTCCCTCTCACGCTCTGAGCGCTCAGACAAGCGGTGTGATACAAAGTCATGTATTTTCAGCAACAGACAATGACTAGCTCCCATCTGCAGCAAGCCTGGCTAATTCGCATGTCGCTAATGTAGACCCCCATTTGCATATGCAAGCTCATTCTGTCCTTGCTTCTTTCAAAGATGTAAAGAGCAGAACATTTTGCTGAGATTTTAAATATCTGAGATACTGCCTGCTCTTATGATGATTGCCTCCCAATATTTACTAGCAAGGACATAAATAACTGAACCTTAATCACCATTACTGAAGGGAAACAAAGACCAGAGAATATCACACACCGCAGCATCATTGTTTTCTAGAGCTGGCTGTTCACTCTTGTGGAGTTCACTGATTCAGTCTGCTCTGGTCTGTATTATATACTGCCATATTTATTTGCATCCATTTTAAAACATGTGCTACTAGATGGATGCTTGCATGCATCACTCCACAAGATGTGTAAGATGTACAAGGTGCCATTCATTCCTCCAACAAACAGCCAGCCCTGCACATGATGCTCATTCTGCGTGAGGTTGGGACTCTTCTTACTTTTGTGCCACATGTTCAGCTCTTGAGGCTCTTACAGAGCAAGAACAGCCAATTCCACTCACCCTAAAAGCTCCGTGTAAACCCTTACACATCCCAGTTTGTGAAGAGTATAACCCAGAGAACCACGGGGAAGCTCTCAAGCTTTCATCTCTGGGAGAAAGAGATTCCCACAGTGATCCTGGTGCTTTACTGCAGGTATAGCAGTGCTGAACACACAGCTTGGGGCAGGGACACCAAGCGACACTGCCCACAGCAGCCCTTACTGCTTTGCTTCCTCTCAAACCAGCAATTCAGATTTCCTGGCAGCAGTGGAGATTTTTCACTTTTAATTTACCTCTTTCAGCAATAGCTAAATATTCCATTTTTCTCCCCTGCTATAACCAATAAAAACCAAAGTGAACACACTTATTATCAGCATCTGACACCCACGGTAGAAATCCAACTTAGAATAGAATCACAGAATGGTTTAGGTTGGAAGGGACCTTTAGAGGTCATCCAGTCCAACCCCCCTGCAGTGAGCAGGGACAACTTATCTTTTCATTCCTGCCTTAGCAGAAGGGAAAAGTGGCTTTGGGCAGTAGGGCAATCTCAGCTCTAGGCATGTTCTGTTGAGAGTTTCTCGTTCCCTGGAGACATCCCCAAATTACCCCTCATGGATTCAGTCCCTGACCTTCCAGTGAACTAACTCCCAGATTTAAAAACACCAAGGACTTGAATACACTTAACACAGTAACAAGCACTTTTCCCAGCTATTATCATAGCAAAACCTTTTCCAGTTATTTACCCCTACCTCCTTTAGTTTATATTCCTTTAGCTGACCCACCAAAAGCCAGGAGTTTTACCTGTTCACCTTCCATTCCGCTCCATATGACTTCCCTTTCAGTACTGCAAATACTGTTTCTAATAACACATTGATTGTGTATCAGTTTTCAATTTAAAATCAGTAAGTGTCCCTTTTGCTTTCAGGTTGCTAGCTCATTCATCTTCTGCTGCAACAATAGCATTCATCTGACAGATAATGCTGTGCAGTTCGGGCTGTCATCGCCCATGCATCACCATGCTGGTGCTCCAAAACGCTTCTCTATTTCCACCCAGCAGGCAGCAGTTTCTGCGGGCTCTGACACCAAGCACTGCAGGACCCTCCACATCAGCAACTCTCCGCGGGGTCCCAGAGCTTTGCTCACATCTACCCCATCAGCATGCTGGGTCACCACCCAGCAGAGGAGGTCAAACCGGCAGCTTGTGCTCCACAGGAAGCTGATTGTCATAGGTTAATTCAAGATCTTCCAACAGATAATCTCAGGCTGGTTTGTTCCAGGTCCCAGTCCTAATCCAGTCTTTCATCCTTTCGTCACATACTCCATTAGCCCTGCCAAAATTTCCAGCTGGACTCTTCAACCTCAGTCACTCATCGGTTCTGCTGCAGCCCCATGCATCTTCCATGTCCTTCAGTTAAAAATCATCCTCTCTGAGATGTGCCACATTACCATGGCATTCCCAAAACCTCTTCAGTACACTGACCCAGACCATGCTCCATTTTATCTGAACACTATTCAAATATGTGTAGTGCATCAGGGCTATCACCCTGAGAAATATTACCTCTGGTCATCTTCCTTTGCTCAGCACATACAAATGCAGAGGAAAATACTGTTTAAACTTCTTCCAGCTTTCTTGGAGCCTTTGGCAACTGTGTTCCTCCATTCAGACCACTATCTTCTTTTCCTTTACAACACTACACACATGCTCAAAATTTACTCATGGCCCAATGTATTTGAAAGGCCATCTTTACTGCATTTGCACCTGCCTGAGTTTCTAATATTCCTTACATCTGACACTCTGCCCTGCTACACATAGCGGTACCATTACCAATACCGCAGAAGGGCTCAGCAGCAGCTCAGAGCAACCCCCATGCTTATGACACCTCTTGATTATCAGGGAAGCCTCCTCCCAGCATCTCTGCCTCATTCAACCATGGGTGCAGCAGAATTGCTCTTGCAGAGGGTGGCTGTGCAAGCAGTCCTACCTGCATTTGCTAGTCTATACTGAGGTGCTGATTACTCCCAGGCCTAAAGGGAACACTTAGCAAACTCCATGGGCAAGAGGAAGAGTGTTCAATGGGATTTGGGAAGCGGTACAGTTCTGGAATACAGGAAACATCCCACAGTTCCTATGGAAAAGCCTCAGAACACCATCTCACACCTGGATTTCTCTGGGAGACTAGATCTTTTGTCTTTTTTCCTATCCATGGTCCTTGTTAGTTTCCCAGACCACAGTAAAAGATGAGTTCTTGAACCATGTTTTGTCACCTAGTATGTGGGAAAAACATGTCCCCTTTCATCTTCTGCTAGTGACCTCCCTCCCTTCAAAAACAGCAACCATTCAGTTACCCCATCTAAGGCATGTGTCCCAGAGATAAGCACCCAGCACCTACCCGTCACGGGAAGTCCTGCAGAGTGGGCTGCAGAGACACATCTCAGTCATCTCTAGAAACTCACTGCGTTCATGTTCTGATGGAGGATTAACAGTTCACAGGGAAAAAAATAAAATTGGAAACTGTTGCAAGTTGAAATTGTAAAATCAAACCAGACTTGTTTCCATGCAAAAAATTACTTTCTTTTCTCCTAAATAATGGGAAACAGGGCTTGTCATGCTTACAGACTGCACAACTCAACAGTTTCCATCCACAGTAAAAGCCTGATGGTCCATGGCAGATACCTTCACTCACTCTCTTGCATGTTTGCTTGCGGGCCATAGAGTGAAGGGAGAGCTGTGATTCATCTCCGGAAGACTTTCAAGAAACAGTTGATCATCTTGAACTGAGAGCCATGGCTGTGAGGTCAGCCCTCCCCTTCTCCTGACCAGAGTGTGGCTGGGAGGCTGTGACTCACAGTGAAGTCAAGAGGGTTCAGTCCATGACTTTCCTTTCTGTAGGAAATTATTCAGTGCAAGATTCCCATTCCTTTTTGTATGCTTTTAAGAAGCATCTCTTTCAACACTGTTTTTATATTGATGTTTCTGATCCTCTTCACCCCACAGAGGGTTTCAGATAGCAGATGTTCAGAGTCAAGCACCGAGCAAAGCAATCCCAGTCACCAAAGGACAGTGTGAGAACGTGCTTTGCCAGAGAACAGCAATGTTCAGAAAGGCTCTCAAGAGCCACTCAACATTTCCCCGCTTCAGTCTCCCTTTCTGGCCATGGCATCCAGGGATGGGCACTGGGGATTTAGAGAAGGGAAAGGCTAAGAGTGCACTTTTCATTTCCATCAGGTATCTGTGACCTTTTTTTCACCAGTGCCACGATTAAACAAACCCCATAATTAAAATTAAATAAACCCAACATCTTTATGCTGTCTGTATGACTACCCATGGCTTTCTGTCCTGAAGACACCGTGTCAAGAACAATATTCTGGTCTGGCAACCAGCTCTGGTAAAATTCTCACTTCGTGTCCTGCACCACCCACGTACGGCCTCCCTTCCCCAAAAGCACAAGAAACGTCTGAGAAATTCTTGCTTTCCCTGATTCCCTGTCAGAAAATAGCCTTGAACCTTCTTCTGTGACAAGAAATGGAAACCTATGTCTGCTACGAAGTTAAACAACATGCAGTCTGCATAACTTAATAGACACAAGATTCTTCTAAGATTAACAAAGGACCCCAAGATGAGCAATTTTACTAGGAAAAGCATGATACTTCTTGCAGGTAACCTTTTCCTGAGCAAAAAGGGGAGGGGGAAAAAAAAACAACAACCAAACAAAAAAAAACTCACAAACCAACATTGCCTTGGTCTAACTTCAGATTGCATTTGCCAGATGTAATTTGGTATAAAGTTGAATCCAGCTCCAATTAGAATACAAAGCTATTAAGTTTCATGCAAATGTTTGCATCCTCATAAGGCAGTGGTGAAACTCTGGGACAAATCTGCATTGTCCCCAACTTCAGGACTCCTCAGTACCAAGGTCTCTTTTTGATTTTTCAGTTACATCCATAAAAGTTCCCCATACCATACGTAGCAGCCAGGTCACAGATGGGCCTTTGTTTGCAGCAGGGGATGCCTGAGGGACTCTGCAAAAGGCCCAAAGTCTTGAATAATGCAGAAAGTGAGAACTGCTTTAAACAAAAATAGTTTCTGACTAAGTCTTCTCATGGAGCCTGGAGCACAGACCTGCCAGCCTCGATCTGTGTCTGAGTCCCCTCGCAGCAGTTCCAGTGTCCCGGCTGCTTCCTGTGGGCTTGATCCAGAAAACCACCCAGCAGAAAACAGCAGCCTTTGATATCTCTCTCCCTACCTCAATATCCTCCATCCCAGAATACAAAGGAGCTTCTATTCGCTAATGAAAGGCAGGAAGCAGACTTAAATTAACCAAGTGAAGTCTCTCTCCATTTCATGTAAAGAAACTAATTCTAGTTAAACAGGTTTTGCCGTACTTCTCATTTTGAGACCCAACAACTGTACAATTAAAGTGTATACAAATGAGTATCATTATCCCTTCATTTCCCACAACAGTTGTAATGCCAATCCTATGAGCCTCACAACAGGAGCCCCTACAGAGGACAGCAGTACATATCCACCTCACGACAGCAATGGTATTGGGTGGTTACAATTAATGAATTGGCAGTAGAGCGGGTTGGGTTTTGGTATTGCTAAATCAAAATGCTGTTTTATTTGTTCTGACCTAGAAATATTCCCAAGTATTTCCTCCACTCCAGATCAAGCTCTAAGGGATTTATTTCACTTTTGGATGCCATACCCTTTATTTCTTCTCACCAAATAATTTTTTTTTTCCAAATGTTTGCCATCCCAGCCTGGGAACCACTTTGAAGGACAACTGCAATGAACTGCTTACAGACTACCAGATGCACTGAGTCATGTTAGGGACCTGGACTCTTTTGTTTGTTTGTTTTAAAGGCTCACAATTTTTTTTCTCTATTTATTATATATAGCACACATATGTCTCCCCTTAAAGGAAAACAAAATCTCAGAGCAACTTGCTTCATGTGTGTATCCTTGGCATCTCTAACATCAAGAATTAACTTTCTTACATCTATTTTCCCTTCAGGCTTCTTCTAGCTCATCAGTGCATACTGGAATGATAACCTTAAATACAATACCAGTCTTTAGACTTCAGTGAAAGCGGTTATTCTGGCCCTATTACTGAGATGGTCATTGAAAGAGATAATGGTTTGTGATTAAATGAAATGTTAACATACTCATGATATCTGGCTTCAATTTCGGATTCTGTCTGCCTTCTGAACAGACTTACACTTTCAAAGCCCTTGTTCAAGCTGCTTGCTTTCTTGCAGAAACAGTAGATACTGGCAATGTCAATACAGTGCCTGTAGCAAGAAAATTCTCAGACAGCAACGTACATCAATTCAAATAATCCTAAATGGAAGGCTTAGGAGGAACAACCAGGATTTGGGCTTTAAACATCTTTAAACTGCTACTGCTCCCCTTAGCATCTTTTAGTCAGGAGGAAGGCTGACTTCTTTATTGTTTTGGTGGTCACAGGGAAATGTTGTTTTGAGGTTTACAAAGTCCACAGGCCATGGGAGCTGCAGCAAAGGAGATCTGGGCATCCCAGCTACTGGGGAGATCTGATAAGGAAGGACAATCCTGATAAGCACCATGACCAAAATGCTGACCAGTGCCCCCTCTTTTGTATCTACAACTTATACCATCACCTTAAAGCACCACTGAGAAGGACCGTGCTCGACTGCACAGCACCTACACTACTAGGAGACCTCCCACTCCTTGCAGTGAAGAAAATGCATCCCTGTTTTGGTTTGCACCTTTTTATTCTCAGTGTCTGTGGCTCAACCTTCTTACTGTTGTGCCATTGTTAAAATATGTTTGCTTGCACCCACCACTCCTTCAGGGAGCTGGTGTGGCCCTGGCAAGGCCTGGCTGGTGTGTCAGTCCTGCCTTACTAAATGCCTGATTCAAGAAAACAGAGTCCCAGGACTGGACTCAGCAGCTCCTGCTGACAAACACTCACAAAGGTTCAGATCTCCCTCTCCAGTAGGCGACCAGAAGCCACCATGTCCTCAGGCTAGAAAGACTCCAGTAGAGGGCAGAGAGCTGATGGGAAAGAGAAAAATCCATCACTAGGAAATTCTCAGGCTTCAAAATTTGGCTGTGACTTGAAACATGAAAGACACTGGTGAAATGAAGGTCAAGATGAAAGTGTTTTGACAAGGTCAAATGTATTTTGGGGAATTTTAATCCATTCCTTTTGACTTTTATTTGTGTCATGGTTTTGGCTGGGATGGAGTTGATTTTCTTCATTGGAGCTGATTCAGATTGACCAGAGGGATATTCCATATCATATGATGTCCTGCTCAGCATATTAACTGGGAGGTGGGGGGGTGCAGGGATGGAAGGCACAGACTCCTTTAGCCGAGCT
This sequence comes from Anhinga rufa, assembly GCA_013400875.1. Classification (NCBI taxonomy): domain Eukaryota; kingdom Metazoa; phylum Chordata; class Aves; order Suliformes; family Anhingidae; genus Anhinga; species Anhinga rufa. The sequence continues at coordinate 10,494 of VZTV01011914.1, read as the reverse complement.
GATTTTGTAAGCCCACTCCAGAAGCAAGAGTCAGGCTAGCCACCCCCCTCACAGGTGTAGGCAATGATCACCCTCAGTCACAGGTGTAGGCAATGACCATCCCCAGGCTCCTCCCTGCTGAGCTGCCTTAAATGGCAGACCATCCTTCTAGCATGGGGGGATAGGACCCTGCAAGCTTGCTACTGCTGAGTTCACTCCCAGCAGGAGAGGTTAGCCAGGGCAGGCAGTCATTGCAGCTTGGGAACTGACAGTACTGGTCGGTGGGTGGTGAGCTGTTGCACCACTTATGATTTTCTGGGGTTTGTTCCACTCCCTTTTTCTTTACTCTTCTGATTCTCTTCCCCATCCCACAGGGGCAGGGGGAGTGAGCGAGTGGCTGCGTGGTGCTTGGTTGCTGACCAGGGCTAAACCATGACAATTTGACAGATGGGGTGAACTCTAGAACATTAGCAATATTGTAGACTAAAGCTCACCAACCCATTCCTGCTCCACATGCAGGACTCAGCTGCCTGTCCTGTAGCCCTTCTTCAAACTCAGCCAAGTGGTGGAAACACCTAACTGGCCGTAGGCGAGGTGCATTTCCCAACTCTTGGTGGCTCTACAGCAGATACATGTCTGGTTACATGATGGGAAGAAGGCTTGTTTACAGATGCTCTCAGATACTCAAGGATAGGCAACCTAGACTACTCCAGCAAAAATAAATTGCTGCACGTTTCACTTGGCTCCTGTTCTCTGAAGCAAGTGACCTAATCCATGCAAGAATTAACCTGAGGAAATCTTTGGTCTTGTGTTTCATGGGCTGAATGAGATGAGTAGAGTGGTACCACTTCCAGGACCATGCAAGCTTTGGCTTTCCACATATTCTTATGAGGAGTGGGTGACCTGGGGAACCCCAACACAATTACAAAATCCAGGATGGTAGTATTTCACTAGAGCATCCTGCTCACTCACTTCAGGTAATCTAACACAGGGCAGAAATGTCAAAAACACCCCAAGAGACATTTTTCAAAATTTCAGGTGACATCTAGTGTCCAGCACATGAGTCAGCAGCTGCCTCAGACCATGACGCATACTCATGAGGCTCTTAAAGTGTCCAAGACATAGCATTATAAGGAAATGTAGGTTAACGTTTTGCAGAAGAGGGAGGCAGTGTTTGATAAGCACCAGCTCTGACAGACAATCGCATCACAACTGGGACTTAGAGGTTTGTGTGGTGGGTTGACCCTGGTTGGACGCCAGGTGCCCACCAAAGCCACTCCATCACTCTCCCTCCTCAGGAGGACAGGGGGAGAGAAAATACAATGAAAGGCTCATGGGTCGAGATAAGGACAGGGAGATCACTCAGCAATTACTGTCATGGGCAAAACAGAGTCGACTTGGGGAAATTAGTTTAATTAATTAACAAGCAAATCAGAGTAAGGTATTGAGAAAATAAAAACTAAATCTTAAAACACCTTCCCCCCACCCCTCCCTGCTTCCCAGGCTCAACTTTACTCCCGATTTTCTCTACTCCCCCACCACCAGCAGCACAGGGGGACAGGGAATGGGGGTTGGGGTCAGTTCATCACACTTTGTTTCTGCTCCTTCCTCCTCAGGGGAGGACTCCTCACACTCTTCCCTGCTCCAGTGTGGGGTCCCTCCCATGGGAGACGGTCCTCCACGAACATCTCCAACATGGGTCCTTCCCACGGGCTACAGTTCTTCATGAACTGCTCCAGCGTGGGTCCCTCTGTGGGGTGCAGCCCTTCAGGAACAGACGGCTCCAGCGTGGGTCCCTCCATGGGGTGCAGCCCTTCNGCTCCAGCGTGGGTCCCTCCATGGGGTGCAGCCCTTCAGGAACAGACGGCTCCAGCGTGGGTCCCCCGTGGGGTCACAAGTCCTGCCAGCAAACCTGCTCCAGCGTGGGCTCCTCTCTCTCCACGGGCCCACAGCTCCTGCCAGGAGCCTGCTCCCCTGTGGGCTCCCCACGGGGTCACAGCCTCCTCCAGACACCCACCTGCTGTGGCGTGGGGGCCTCCACGGGCTGCGGGTGGATATCTGCTCCGCCGTGGGCCTCCCTGGGCTGCAGGGGCACAGCCTGCCTCACCATGGTCTTCATCACAGGCTGCAGGGGAATCTCTGCTCTGGCGCCTGGAGCACCTCCTCCCCTCCTTCTCCACTGACCTTGGTGTCTGCAGGGTTGTTCCTCTCACATATTCTCACTCCTGTCTCTGGCTGCAATTGCGCAGGGTTTTCCCCCCTTCTTAAATGTGTTATCCCAGAGGCGCTACCACCGTTGCTGATGGGCTCGGCCTTGGCCAGCGGCGGGTCTGTCGGTCTTGGAGCCGGCCAGCTTTGGCTCTGTTGGACATAGGGGAAGTTTGTAGTAGCTCCTCACAGAAGCCACCCCTGTAGCCCCCTGCTACCCAAACCTTACCATGCACACCCAATACAATTTGTTTTGAAATGAGACTCAGAGCCACAACATAAAGAAAACACAACCACTGAGTAATTAATAGCATTTTGCAAGAAGATAGGAGGAAAAATTGCTTTATTAATGAATAAAGAAACAGCAGGCTCAGCCAGATGTTATTTAGGAGACTTGACCTGACGACTGATATATTGATACCTAGTTATTGCCAAAGTAGGAGAACTCAATGAGATGCATCTCTCTTGCATGCAAAATAAATCAAATGATTTGCGCAGTGACACCACAAATACTGCTTTGCATAGAAGTAGCAAAGGCAGAGGGCTCAGGAAAGATGTGAATGAAGCAGCAGATCATACTGCCCAGCACAAACAAACATTAAAACAACACATATGGTAACCGATGATGGAGAATATATAAGAAGTACGACAGCTAAGTGGACTCTTTTGGCATTCCAGAGTACCACAGTGTTGCCGAGATGGGAAGGACAAGTGAATAATATGACAATATAAAAGTGAAATCCATATCCTTAGGTTGATGATATGCCTATCTGTGTGGGATGACCTCAGTGGATACTTCTAATCAGCCAGCACTATTACAGTGTTAATTAATTTGGGATCTAACAATAATGAAAAATAATCAGATCATAAATGTGACAGATTAGTGCAGTCAGATGGTGAAAATAACAAAAAATCTACACAAGAGAACTTCAGCATTCTGTAACAGAGATGCCAGAAAAAGATCAGATTAAATGTGTTTTCAGCGGAGAGGCAGAAATGTACTCTTTTAGGAGATTACCACGTGTTGCCTTGGTGAACTGATGATAGCTGGAGAGACCTTCAGGATGTGAGTATAGCTCCTACCCTGTGTTTCTGAGTACTCTAGTATTCCAGTGTCATTGTATTAATCTCCCTATAAGAGCAATAGAGTTAGTGCCAGGGTGCAACAGCAATTAAAAAAAAAGTTAAAAAAAAAAGTGAGGCCAGAGTTAAACTGAGTTAAGTGCCTTCTGCTGATCCAATTGCTCAAACCACAACCTGAAAAACCAAACCAACCCACTCGCCCAGCAGCTCAGTTTTAGGAAAGTGCATTACGCAAACCAAAAACTTGCAGCAATGCTCTAGACTCAGCTGATATAAATTATTGTGGCTCCACCAACCGCAGTAAGGCTCTGTCTCTCTGTTGAGATAACAAGCTGCATACTGCTTATCTGCCATTAGACATATGGCAATAGTAGACCTGAGGAGAACTCATCCAGACTGCACAGCATATCATGAACATCTTGAGTAACGGGAACAAAATGGGTTGCCAAGAGTATGAAGACAATGCAAACCAACACAGCAATGTTTGTTCAAAACCAGAACCCAAAGCACTATGAAACAACAGAGGGGCTATTTGAAGCAAACGCTTTCTCCCAGTCATCCTGAGGCTCATAAAAGCAAAATAAGGATAGCCTGGAAAAGAGCTATCATAAAAAAAAAAATAAGAAATACCAGAAATCCATCTTCTTCTTCCAAAGCAGATAAATTGAATGCTCAGCTCTAAGCTAAAGTCTATTCACAGCCCATGTGTTGTGCTGCCCAGTGATTTGGCTCTATACATGTATTTATGGAATATTACCATGGATGGATGTCTGTGCTCATTTGACAAAAACTGCAGCCACTAGAAAACATCATTACAAGAGTATCATACACAGATTTTCTGACACCCTGCCTGCCAGAAAGTCTCCACATTACAGATGTCCCATTTTCAATTTACAGACAAAACAATTCAACAAAACATGGAGCAGAGAGAGGTGAGCAAGGCTTAATGCAACAGTCCTTTCACAGCAAGGGGAAGCCAGTGGGGAATGATTATGACAGATTCTCATCCGACTGATTTACACTTCGCTTTTCTGTTAAAGGATAGTTGTATCCACAGTCCTTCAAACCTCTCTTCTCTCTGAAACCTCTAGGAGCATTTATAAATATTCTCTACCCTCTCTTTTGAGAAACTAAAGGAGCTTGAAAGATATTTTTCCTCTTGCAGCATCCATCACTGCAGCCACAGAAAAACCTACAGCTGAATATTTGTCTAGAGCAAGAAGTACTCCAGGTTCCAAGCTGGTATCTTAGTAATATTCATAGCATGGTCTATCATATCTTTCTGGCTGAAGTCATATAAAGCATATTATTTTCGTATAACCCTAGCACTACAGAAGTACGGTTTTCTCCAGGACAGAAGGGAGCAAACAACCAGATCAAAGACAGCTGCAACACAGCACCCTGTACACATGCGTGCACATGCTGCCTGGGAACACCTGTAGGAAAATCAGTCATCTTAAGAACATAATCATCCCTTATAGATCAGTGCACAGGGCACATTTCAATATCTCCGTGGAATACTAATATCAGAAAAGAACTCTGCTTGGTGAAAAGCACTGATACCAGCTCTTTAGATTTTGGTCTGCAGTAGAGTAACAATAAGACCTTTTAAAAAATTCTCAGTTGAAAATATGCAGGGAAAAGGGTGTAAGAGACCTTTTCCAGAATTGCAACTCACCCCTATTCTCTATCTCAGGAAATATTAAATTTCATAGAAAGCAGAATACTTGGCAAGACTGAAATTGCTTGGGGGAAGATTGGGTGTCTTCATCTCCCCATGTGTCGGAAGTCTGAGCTGCTTGCTTCAGGGCTCCTTTTAGGAGCAATACAGAAAAATCAGCTTTGCCTGTGGCAGATCTAGGCTGATGGACATTCATCTGGTGGGGACCTTCACTGACCTCAGGGAAGTGCAGCTCCACTAGTTTATTGCTGCTGTGCAGCCCACCCAGCCCCGCCACCCCATAAGCATAAAGCCAGGTGCTGCCCCACACTGAGTTTTAGTAACTTGGGCCAAACATCTGGCTCCAATCTGTATCACTTATGAAGGGAGTAAATACCAGTTCCAGGGCAAGGTGTTGCAGCTAAATGGCCCAAAATCTCAACTACCACATCACTGCTTGGAAGGCAAGAGACTTGGGAAACAGTCAAATGCTCCAAGCCAGCAATACAATTTACAGGTTAATGATGGACCTGAGCTACAAAATTCAGATTCAAAGATGTCAAGATGCAAAACTTAAGCAAAGGTCCAGATTCATTGCTATGTATTGAAGGTACCGCCAAAGAGACAGCAGGAAGACACAAGGGGGAATGCACCTATTAAGTGCACACCGAGGGGGACTGAGGTGGAAGGACTGCAGCAGAGACAGAGGATGAAGTGAACCACTGCTGAGCAGCAGCACAGGGAAGAAACAGCCAGAGGGATGGAGCTGCCTCTCGGGGCCAGGCTGTAGCACTGCCAAGTGGCTTACAGCAGAGGGAAATGCTGTACCTGCAGTACCTGTGTTTTCTTTGTTTGGCAAACATACTGGGAAGCTATAGAAACTGCTTAAGGCTATGTATGTAAACCACTGGTGTTGTGAAAGCACAAGAACTAAAAAGGGAAATTTCTAATAAAAGTAAATTTTGTCAGAGCTTTTGGCAAAGCTTGGAATTAACATATGAAGCATAAAATGTCAGGAGAGGAAACAAAACCCATCCTTAGAAATTCACCCATCACAGCTAAAGATAGATATATGTTTAGGCTTCTCTTGAACATACCACATGTACTTTATTTAGAAAAAATGAGTTTAGGGTCTCCTTGATTTTATTCTCACTCAACAATACTGTCAGCCATCAGCAGACTTTTCACACCTACAAATCTTGAACAGCCCCTGCAGTTTCCCCATGGCACCTCCTGCCTCACTACGTTTGGCAGCTACACGTCTCTGATGGGATGGTACAAGTCTAGTTACAGGCAACTGTAAATACAATTACTACCATTATCCACTAGGGAATGGGCTGACACCTTGAAATACTCCATCACATCTTAAAACTGTCTAGTGGTGAGAAATGGCCTCTCTGCATCCTTTCTGAGGGCTCCTTCTGCTTTTCTGGGATGTTGTCAGCCCTATGGACTCAGCAAAGCCTCCTGTAGCCCTTCAGCTGTGGAAGAGTTCAGATTTAAGAAGAGCAAAATATCTGTTGGAAACTTTGGTGCTGGAGCTAGCAAGTGTTCCTGCACTCAGAGGCCACTTGAACTTGGAGAACACGTACAATATTTCCCAATATAACCTCTGTAGTCTTCTATTTCTGTTCCCAAAGAGATAAGGATTTAATTTTATTTGCTGAAATTTTATTACCTCTCCCAAAACACTAATTAATAATTTTCTTGCTTATTCTAGCAGAAATCCTAGGGAGAGTGAAGATACTTTCCTTCTACCAGCTTCCTTCTTGGGTTTGTTGGGGTTTTTTTCCCTTCTAAGTAGAAAGCTTTATTTAATACTTTTATATCTACATCATAAGAAACTTCCATTTATTCAGCTAAAAGCTCTGGCCTTCTGTCACTAAAAACAGCCAGAGTACAGTGAAGCAGCCTGCAAAGACCCTGTGCGATGGGACAGGTCCCAGCTCACTATACCTCCCTCTCCAAGGGTCCTTCAACCTTCCTGAGCTTAGGACAGCTGTAGAGTCACAGGTCAGCAGGTTTGAACCCAGGGGAGAAGAAACAAGCCCCAGAGCCTTTCCCTACCTCTTTTCCCAGCCTGATTTTCAAGTGAGGCATTTTTTAAATTCTTTCTTGGCATACAAGTAATTCAGGGCAGGACAGAAGAAACCAGTTTCTCCCAGTATAATATAAAAATATCAAGTTCATTAAATCTCCTGTTCCGATTAGAAGTACAAATTTTTGGTGTGAAAGGAGTATTTTGAAAGGAGTATTTTATCTCCTACTCTTGAGGCAGGCAGGCTGTAAATAACACTGCTGTTGACCAAGAGAAGCCTAGCAGCTTTCAGACAGCTGATTTAAAAAGTGCAATCTGGGACTGTGTAGTTCAGGAACCTTCTTTTGAGGGACAACAAAAAAGTTTCCCTTGTCAGTATACATGGCTGTCACAGAAGGTGCTGTTGCTTCACTGCAGAGCTCTGACACAACAGGAAGATGAAGAGCAACCGGCGCTATGATGCTCTGAAATCTAAGGAAACGGATCTTCAAAGAGACACAAGTTGACCTGAATGTTTGAAAAGCAGAGCTTGAGAAATAAAGAACCCTAAAAATCATGTTGCCAATTCCTCTCCTTGCACATCCACCAAAGACACAGACATCACTTCACTTCCACTCCCAAAAGCTCAGTCAAAACTTGTACTTCAATTATGAAAACAAAGATGCACAATCCTGTGTTTAGTGCAAAAAAAAAAAGAAATTGAGATAGGACTGGTTAAGCGTTAGACATAGGCATTGCTGTGGGATTATGAGCCTCTGTGAACCTGGAGCTTAATTTAAACAGTAGAAATGGTGGAAGAAAGGATTACAGCAGAAACTTAGAGAATACTGCTGCACATCGTGTTACCTGGAGATACTTTTTCCCAAGAATCACTAAATGCTGGAAGTGCAGAGTTAGGCAGTGAGTGCAGACAATGCAGGTGAGGATCAAGTGAGGAGCCTGCTTAGCACCATCACTTCTTTTGGTTAAGAATCCAGTAAAAGGATTGTCCCAGACAACAGAAAAAATCCATTTCTTTTTTTTTAATGGTCATAGAGATCAAGCTATACTTTCCTTCAATCATACAGCTAATCATTGGAGGAGCAGGAAGATCAGCATCCCACCCAGTTGAGAAGCACAGCACCTGTGCTCCTAGTTTTGGCAGGTGATGCAGTGAAGGATGCATCTGGCTTTAGTCCAGCGTTAGCACAGACTTTCTTTTTAGACATATCACCTGTTTTGGACAGTATTCTCTCCAGCAAAAAAACATCATGCACATAGTAATGCAGAATATAAATCATGGCTATTCAACCTGTCTTCTGATTTACATAGTGTGTTGAACAAAAGATCCTCTAATCTGGCACAGGCATGCTTTTCTTATTAAGCAGCACTTGCGGCCCCATGCAGTGCCCCTTTCCCAGAGGCACATTTTCTCTGTCACCTCTGCCACTTCAGGTCGAGGTCTCACTGAGCTGAGCAGCACGCACATGCACGCACAGTCACTCAGCAGCCACGAGTAGATAACACCTTAAAATACAGCTTACTGTGCAGCAAAATGACTGCAAAACAGTATTTAGAGTATATACAGTGTATAGATGCAGAAGATGAGAAAGGTCCTTCTAGACCCATCATTGAGCTGCTCTGATAGCTTACACTCTATTTGTCTATCTGAAAAAAGCCAGAATAAACTCTGTGCACGCCACAGGCTGCCTGGATGCCCTGAGAATGGAAGATACGTAATGATGTCCTTGCAGGAATCACACCTGAAATCACAGAAAAGACATAACCTGAGCATCCCCCACTGAAGTTTTGCCATAAACGGAATAAAACTGCAGCTGCAGACTTGTAGTGAGCACCTACATTCCTCCTCTCAATAACACCCTCAGCACAGGTGTCAGCGTGTAAATAGCCATCAGCCAGGCTTGTGCTGATACCAATTTACCTTCACACATCAGCCTCCCCAATTGCTCATTCTGGCTAACCTCAGTCATAACTTCGTGAACTTGCTTAGTAGTGATGAAAACTAAATGCCATCAGGTACATTTAAATGTCCTCACATAAAAGACACATTTAAATGATATTTTGTTTAATAAGATATATGGAGAGGAGCATCACTGACTCATTTTTCTGGCAAGAGTGAGGAAATCTCCCTTTAGGAGTTCTATATTTTGTTGATTTGGACCATAAAAGGAACATCTCTTAATGCAGCAATGGACAGGTAAAATCAAAACTAAGATCTGTATCTACTCCAAATAATATTTTTTACATTATTTCCACCTGAATTTGCTTAACTCCATCATATTTTACAGCTTCCTGTTATTTAAAGCCACCACATTGAGTTATAGCAGTTGGGGGAATAGGAAAATGCTCACTTGCACATAGCTCTGTAGAAGATTACGACAAAAGGCAGAAGAATATGCTCAGGACACTTGATGAATAAAAACAGAACTGTACCACTGTTTCATCTCAATAATGCTATTAATAACTAAGCCTCTATTAGAGGAGTAAAAAGAGTCAAATTAGAGAACCGGAATGAAATAATTTGAAAAGGAAAAAACCAATATTTTGACTAAAAATAGCTTTATTAAGTGGTATCAAGTCATCTCTTTTTACTCCTCTTTCAGAAATTATTAGATACTGTTATAAGTTGCAAAAGTATTGCTCTTTTCTTCTGTACAATGGACCGAAGCAGATTATGAGGAGTCGGTTACACTTAGTTACTCCATAGTTAAGACTGTAGCTGTTAAAGAAGCCAGATACGTCTCTATGCCCAATTAGTTTGTACTTATTCACGAATCTCACTTTCATCTCCTGACAACAAAACTAACACATACTTCCTAAAACACTATGATAACCTGTTTAAAAAACCTAATAACATGGTATATTGCAGATCAGGCATTTTTTGCTACAAAGCTCAAAGAAATTGCCAGTAGGACACAAGTACAGGGTGAGAGGGCACCAACTCAATCTCGCATTTACTAACGCACACGTCCAAAACCAATTTTAATTTGGAATTCCCTAGCTTCTTAGGCTGAGGATTATAAACCATTTCTGCGAATTTTGCAGTGCATTTTTCATTTGCTTCAGTGGAAAATGTGATTAATGCCACCAGAATGACATGACTTCTTATTGGAAGACTGCAACCAAGGTGTTTCCTGGGAAGCACATTTGGGGAGAACCAGCCCAGCAGGGAGGTCCATATTACACAAAACCAAAACCAACACACGTACAGGGATGCCTGAAAAAGCAACAAGAGAGAACAACTAGGGGAAAAGTTGCAGCAGTTGGTTGGGAGTTTTGTTCCATCTCAGATTTCTGCTTAGATCAATTTACTCCTCCTGGAAAACTTTGGTAGGAAATTTTGTCCAGTCTTTCACATGAAAATTATCCAGAGGGCTGATATAATCCTGAGCTTTTTTTTTTTTAATCAAATATACATTTTAGAAAGTCATTGGGATCCTTTTACAAAAAAACTATTTGCAGTATCTGAGTATTAAGAACATTATGCATTCATATGCTGAACACATACAGACAACACTTAATACAA
>VZTV01011897.1:0-14462 GCA_013400875.1 Anhinga rufa | reverse complement strand
GCCCACGGTGTATGTCTTACTCCAGGGCATGCTGCACACCTTCCTGCCAATGCATAGCTGATATCTGGTTGATGGCTTCATGCGCCTGACACAGTAAACATGCTGTACCCGAGGCCAGCAAGCGGTGGCTGCCTGGCACAGACTGTATGGCTTTCATCGCAAGGGTGCAGCTCTGTACTTTGCACACTATAGCAGGGACAGGGCTTAACATTTTCAGTTTGGTCCACTTGTCTTTGCATGAAAAAGCTTCAAAGTGTGCAGGCTTTTAGTTCTAGCTGATAATTTTCAAGCATTTCAAGCCTCCCCCTGGGAAAGTCTGCGTGCCTACTGCTCCTTGCAGAACCTATAGGTCCAGAGGGACGTAGTACTTATGGAAGTTGGACTGTGTGGGAATGGTTGGCCTTTGACTTCCATCAGTTCATTTTAGCAGATCCTGCAGTGATCACTGTGAACATAAAAGGTTACTACAACACTGTATGAGAAGATTTTCAAAGCCAAAAATGCTGCCAGTGGAAATAAAGTGAACTTCAGCTATGTAAAACTGAGTCTGCAACATGGGATTTTTCTTACAGAGAATTATTTTCTTCCTCAGTCTGATAGTCTGAAATGTTCCAGATTTCATTTCAGGGAAACATTCATTAAAGAGTCATAGCCAGATATCTGTTAGGTGGTTGGTGAAACAAAGTTTATTAACTGATCCATATCCAGAAATGTTATTAAAATCCAAGAATTTATGTAATATTGTATTGCTCAGATACCAGACATTGCTAGGCCCAAGCATTTTAATACAGGCCAGGTCTCCAAAAATCATGGTTATTCTTTTAAATGGAAATTGCTGTAAGCATGTTCAGCAGCAGCTACGAAAATAATGTCAAAATAGAAATACATGATTTTTGGTTAGAAAAAAAAGTTAATTCTACCTCTGTCATCTCAGGTATTAGATATTTCCCAAATTATTATTTTTTTTCCCCCATTTTGCATCTTCTTATGCTAGCTTCCTATTATATGGTGAATTATTAGGTTGAGGATATAAGAATAAACTGGTATTATCACCTGTGGTGCTGCTGGAAATCCAAGTGTTCAAGAGCAACAGCCAATAACCCCACTGAAGTGCAGGAGAACAAGGAAATTTGCTGAAACGTTGCTTTGCACCTTTTGTGACCACTAGCTCCTGTACAAAACTGAGTACTGAATATTAGTTGACTCTGTCCTTTGTGAAAGTCACTTAAAAGAAATTGCAGGAAGTGCAGAATCAAGCATCAACATTTACAATTTAAAAACCTGCTAGTAAAGTGAATAAGAATGTATATCTCTACTGGATCAGAGCCTTGACTTGCAAATGGGTCCACTCAGCTGCTTGCATGAATCCAGCAATGGATCTCGGTTTAAGAATTTCTTATGAAGCCTCCATTAGACCTAAGAAGGGCTTTGAAAACTTATTTTTAGAGAGTAAAGGACAGAAGGGATCAGCAGAACGATGGAGTCTGCCCTCCTGCGTAATCCTGCACCTCCTCCACAGCAGGACATGAGTTGCTTTTTGTAATGAGATGAAGTGAAGCCAAAATTTGGAGCACTGGTTGCTGTGTCTGTTTGAATCACCGTGTTGTGCATATGCCTCCCTGGATTTGGAAAATGACCCTGCAAAACTCAGGGGTAGCTAGACACATTACATTTCTCTCTTAGGACAGTATAATAAAGATTTCTAAGCCTGACACACTCTGTGTGGCACAGGAGAAAACCATGTTTAGATCTATTACAGAAGTTACCGCTGGGTCTCAGACAGTTGTGGTGGGTGAGGATCTTTAGCCAGGGACTGTACAAATGCGGCAGGCACTGAGAAGCCTATAGTCTAAAAGCAGGCAGCAGCACAATGTTGAGATACACAAACTAACTTTAGAATTGCTGGATCAGACACTGGAAGTAATAGAAATACTGCTGGAGCACTGAACTAAGCAGCTGCTATTTTATATTACTGCTAAATGTGAAAGAGCACTAAAACATTTCAGGAACTGATATAGAGACAAAAATCTATATAGACAGCAATTGGTAAGTAAACAGTGAAAACAGAAGGTAAAATTATTTCGCCTTTTGCCATAGCTTAGTCACAAACCTACACTTAAGGCAGTGTCCTTAATGAGACATCAGCTTCCAGAAGGACCTGGACTGCAGCTGACTGCCAAAGAGAGATCACGGGAAGATTTGGAGATCATTCTAGAGTGAGTGACCAGAATTTGCCAAGGGAAGGAAATCAGTCCAGACCAGCACTTATGGGGGAATGAACATAGCTCCTGTATGGAAACATCGTTAAGGATCCAAACCACCAGGAGTAGGTAACGTACCATCTCTAGAATGGAAGGCAGTTCATAGAAATTACATTCATATATAGACATATCAGGTGCGAAACAGCCATGTTCTTAAGTGCATTGTCATAAGAGGAGACCTCACAACTGGGGCTATCAACAAAGGTGGAAATGCCTTAATGAGGAATTCATGGTGTCTCCTCCAGATTTCAGGGTGATGGAGGTTAGATTAATCACTGACAGCAACATGTGTGAGATGGCTTAGTCTCAGGACTGACGGACATACACACACATTCACAGGAAGAAAAAGAGAGAGACTGCTGCTCCGTGATACTGCCACAGATTACAGGAGTGGGTGTAGCTGCAGCAGCAGAGGCAGTCATGCTCTGCAGCTTCTCTCCCCTGAGGTGTAAGGGAAGAGCCTGTGCTTCTAAACATGCTGAGAAAAGGACAGAATCTACAGGAAATTGGTTAAACACTTCTGCAGTCTATTCCTTGGCAAATTAAAAAAATTGACTTCTTGCCTCCATAGATTTTTACAAGTTCATTATATTGTAGCTCATTCATATTAACTGTACTTATTATTGTTGTGTAGTGAATAGATCTAACGGTGACAGTTTCATTACTATCACACATTACACAGCTGTAGAAAGAAGGAAAAAAGCAACATATGAAAGAATTATAATGAACCAATTCATGCAAACTTTGTTTTTGCACTAAAACTGAGGCAAGTTCTGTGTCTCAGTCTGCTCTATTAAAACATTCTGAAAACTTCACTTATGAACCTAAGCTCAAAATCAGCATTTGACTTAGTTTCTTTCAATACTATGGGGAAAGAAAGGATCTTCCTGAGTCCTCTGTTGCTTTCGCCTGTGACCTGCTTCTCTTCTTCATTCTGTGATTGCTTCTTCAACATGTCCTTCAGAGGAATCCTTTCTCCTTCCCTCTCCCTGCCCATTCCCCGCTAAGTTAGCAAACGATGTCCTGGAAATTCCTCCTCTATCCCTTTGTTTTTCCATTCTCAGTAAACTAATTATTTCAAAGCAACAGACAAGTTTGGAATGATCTTAGCTTTAATAGTCAGTGTTTTTCCAAACTCAACTTGCAAGGAGAATGAATTTATAGTATTGAAGGAGAACCTAGTAAATATTCTGTAGCAACTTTTTTTTAGGATTAATGGTGTCCCCACAGTTTTACACTTTGCTATTAAAGTTGTGCTAGCCATTAAGGAATAGTGATTGTTTGTGCAAATTATTTAAGTAACTGAGTTAGTGAGCTGAGGTTACTCTACAGTTACTAAGGTTAAAATAGCTGGTTCCTGGATATAGCATTTAATCCTCTGAGTAGTCACTCTGAGTTCATTATTGCCTGTACCAGTCCCTTAAGCTAGCTTTGATTCACATATTTTGTCTTGAAATTACATGCCCTTAACTCACAAAGATACTATTCTAAGTGATGAGAAGTGTTGAGGTATTTGTGTAACTTTCAGTTAGGTTTTGAATTATGGCAAGACATGAACAGGGCAATTTTTCATTGGCTAATCTGTCATTGAAAACACACTTGTACCATCAACATGATGCTTAAGAAGACGTTATACTGTTGACCTGATGTCAGCTCTTGTGGGTTGAGGCATTTTTTTTTTGATGGGAGTCTTGAGAGGATGCAATATAAATCCATTTTAAAGATGAAATTGCTAGTTCAGCTATGGCCTTCAGCAGTGATTTCCTGTACTTGGGCTGCTTTTAAAATCTTCTGTTATTTCAAATAATCTAAATTGGAATTCACTCAATAGCTTTTTTAAAGAGTAAATGAAGGGCCAAGTCAGAAATGAGAGACTTAAACAAGGAAGGCATGTCAGTCACCCAGGCAGTAAAGCATTTTCCACAGAAGCAACTGCAATGTATGGAGCAATGCAGACAGCAGGGAAAGCCTCCCTTGCCTCTGGGAGAGCAGTGTCAGAGCCTGGAGCACGATCTCACACCCCTCCCAGGAGTTTGGCCCTCTGCACTCAAGGTCAGGTCTCTGGTCAGAAAGAGCTATTTGAGAAGCCTTGACTGGTCTTGGAGCTGTTTGAGTAAAAGCTGGAAGACTCTGCAGAGGCTTCCCGATGCTGCTTGGGAATGAGCTTGGTCTCCACCTGGGACACACCACAGGAGTGTTGCAGCTGTGCTTGTGCCTGGCCATACACCAGATCCTGGCCCTAACTTGTGGACTGATTTTTTGACCTCAGGCCTGATGACTTATTAAGGACTTGTCTGGTAGTCTGGACTCTCACCTCAGACAGTATGGTGGGACTGGGCTCTTGCTGGTGATACCATTGCCTTTGCCAGCCTTGTCCCCATGCTTGGCTCCCAGCTCCCATTTCTCCATGGAGCAGCCCACTCTTGCTGCTTCCTGACATGCAGGACCAGAGAGCACCATGGCACATCCAGATAGGACACAATTATGGAAACACTTCCCTCCAAAACCCTGTGAGTGAGGCTGACAGATACCAGAATTCACATTCTTTGAGAGAGGCTCATTGATAGTGCTATTTTCAAGGCTGAAAAGCAGAGGAGGAAAATCAGAGACCCTATCCTTTGAAAAACGTTGCAAAGACCAAACAAAAAAGTTACATTACTTCTGGCTTGCTCAGGCAGTCCTTGATTTTTGCTTGCTGGCTTCCATTACTGGCTGGTCCTTCAGTGACTGCTTTTCAAAGCTGCATTTGGAAGTCTTTGTCACAGGATGCTCTGGAAACCAAAAACATAAATAGCTTCAAAAAGGTTACAAAAAATTATAGAAAGATCCACAGGCCCACCTGAGGGAATCACGGAGTCCCCCATTGGTAGAGGTGGGAAAGTGTAATGGTAATTCTGCACTTGCGTGGCTTCTTAAATGCTTTCCCTGTTCAGCCATTTATAGACCATTCATCATGGACCATACAATGTTGGAAATGGACTACTAAGCTTTGAGCTCACTGAATTAATCTGTTCTAATGCTTTTATCATGCAGTATTCTTTGACGTGGATAATATTCTGGGATGCTAGAATAATACTCTTCTACCTGTGAATTCTGGTGCACTGACACGCAGGCTACAGGAGCCGTTGCCTTTGCAAGAGTTCTGACATTGTTTCTCTCTTAAGTGATTTTTTTGACGCCACTTACATACTTAGGTGCTGAGAGCAATGCAGAGATGCTGTTGGGTTTTTCCTTACCTGAGTTTTTGCAGTAAGTCAGCAGAGCCTGACAAGTTCTCCTGGGGAACAGCAGGGGATTAGGTGAGTATGTACTTACCAGAACTTACTTGCTTCTTTAGGCATGCAGGCACTATGTAAAAGGTTGCTACCTACTTGTCTGTGAGATGTTTGGAAGATAGTGTGGCGCACTTCTGTTACTCATCCTCCCAGGAAACCCATAGCTTCTGGTCATGAGAGCTCTATGTGTGTATTCCTTTCCTCTGTATGGTGTGCGAGGGGGGGCTGGAGAGTAGTGGGGGATCTGAAAGTAAAGATGGCTCTCTTTTACCATTCTTTTTATTTTTATAGCAGTATATTAAGATGATACACTGGCAAGCAACAGCTAAATTTCAAGCGTGGCACTGAAGTACCATGAATGTCAAAAGAAAACTGAGAGTCAAGCACCAGTGAAATAGAAATGTAAGGTTCAGTCATCACGGATGTCATGAGTCATGTTGTGTACCCCTCAACCACACTCCTCAATTACTGCAAAAGCCATTGGTACCCTCTGTTGCATTTTAATACTATTTTTTGTAATCTAGAAAAGACATTGAGGTTAATATGAGATACTGCCATGGCTCAGTGCCTTAAGTAGTAGCCATAAAAAAGGACATGCAAGGATTGAATACGTGCTGGGAGATAAAAGTCACAATCCTTCAAATTAGAAACATGCTAGCAAAACATCTTGTTTTCTTGGTGTATGTGACAGGGCCATAGTCTGTTGCTTAGTAATAACATAGGAGCATGGAGACAGTATCGAAGATGTACCCTAGTGTTGTTTTGGCTGAGAAATATGGCTCCTGCTTTCAGGTGTATCCTCTATTGCAACATGTACAGCATCTTTGCTTTATAAAGTTATAAGATTTACTTTGTGATAGAGTACAACATTTATTGCAGCATATTCTTTTCTGGCTTGATTTTCACTGATTAATGTAAGGATTTTGTGAAATGGTACATCAAATGCAGGCCATGTCACTTGTGCTGTCCCTCTCTCTGCGAGCGAATTAAAGTAGGTTGGAAAGAATCAAAGGCCTTAAAATAATCAAAATGTAAATAACAGGGGCTGCTGAGAATAGTTGTTACAGTACATGTTAAGCACCAGGAACAGGTATTGCTATTTGAATATCTAAATTGCCTTAGCAGATGTTATAAGGCCATTAAAGGCATTCTGTCAACCCTCTGAATGATTGTTTGTTGGTTGGCTGGTATTTTTTTAGTTTGGATTTTAAATTACTGGTCTTCTATCTTCTTACCATGTAATAGAATTAAAACATATATACATATATATATAAGATTAGAAAGCTACACCGCTTAGAAACACAAGCTAGATTTTAAACTGTTATTATCTGGTGAGTCTTACTGAAGTGAATATAGCTATGCTCATCTACCACAGGCATAAAGCTGGAGGACGAAGCTTAGTCTTGTTTTCAGTCTTTTACTATGGAAAAATATGAAGATCAGAAGATTGCTTTTTTTTTTCTACTTTTGATAAATGACTTTGCAAGTTCAGACAATCTATTGGCTGGTAGGTTTAAAAGATATAATACTAAAATACACATGAAGCTGGTTATATAAGCCAGTCCTGCTTTCATCCTACAGACATTAGTCTTTCTTATGGTTTGCTCAATTTTCTTCATATATTTATAAAGATCTATGAAGATTATCGCTTCACAGATATGAAGGTATTGATAAGTGCAGTCAGCCTTATTCTTGAAGTCACAAAGGGCAAGAGTAGCAGTGCAGTACTGGTCTGCAGTTCTTAATCTTAAGTCACAAATAGCAGTGTTGTGCTCACTGATACAAACTTGGTCAAGGAATTTTGTTGCCATTAAAAGTTCCCATTAAATGTAGCCTACTTCCGTCTGCATGTGGAACCACAGGAAAAAGCTTTTTCACTGTGAGGGTGACCAAATACTGGCAGAGGTTGCCCAGGGAGGTTGCTGAGTCTCTGTCCTTGGAGAAAATCAAAAGCTGTCTGGACAAGTTTCTGGGCAGTTGGCTCTGGGTGGCCCTGCCTGAGCAGAGAGGGTTGGACAAGATAACCTCCAGAGGTCCCTTCCTACCTCAACTATCCTGTGATTCTGTGGTTCTGTAACCTTAAAAAAACCAACCAACCAACCAACCAAAAAAGGCTTTGTTGTTTTTTTTCCACTTCAAACTGAAATTTGGAAATGTTGGGTGTTTGTAGTGTGGAAGTTCAATGTCAGCAACATTGTTTGCCAGGTTTTAGAAAGGAAACCAGAGAATTTGCTCAGCCATGTATAGTGAGATTTAGTTCCAGATTAAGAAGCCTATATGTTGTTGTGGTTTAGTCCCAGTCAGCAACTAAACACCACACAGCTGCTCACCCACTCCCCCCACCCCAGTGGGATGGGGGAGAGAATTGGAAGGGCCAAAGNCTAAGGGAGCCGATTCAAACTGACCAAAGGGATATTCCATATCATATGACATCATGCCCAGTATATTAACTGGGGGGCTTGGCCGGGGTGGGCAGCAATCGCAGCTGGGGAACCGACAGCGTCGGTTGGCGGGTGGTAAGCAGTTGCACCGCTTGTGATTTTTCTGGGTTTTGTTCCTCTCCCTTGTTCTTCTACTTTTAATTGTATTATATTATCCTAATCATTGTTATTATCATTACTATTATTGCTATTTTATTCTAATTAGTAAACTGTTCTTATCTCAACCCACGAGTTTTCTTGCTTTTGCTCTCCCAATTCTCTCCCCCATCCCACAGGGGTGGGGGGAGTGAGCGAGCGGCTGCGTGGTTGCTGGCTTAGTGCCGGTGCTTAGTTGCCGGCTGGGGCTAAACCATGACAAATAATAATAGCAATAATAATATAATGAAAAGGAAAATAACGAGAGAGAGAGAGAGAGGTGAAACTTTGGGAGGAGGGGAAAAACCAAACAACAAGTGATGCAACCACTCACCACCCAGTGACCAACGTTGCTGTTCCGCGAGCTGTGATCACTGCTTCCCCAGGCCATCTCCCCCCAGTTAATATACTGGCCATGACGTCATATGATATGGAATATCCCTTTGGTTAGTTTGGATCAGGTCTCTTGGCTGTGCCCCCTCCCCTCCTGGCTTCTTGTGCACTTAGCAGAGCATGGGAGGCTGGAAAAGTCTAGTACAAGCACTACCTAGCAACAACTAAAATATCAGTGTGTTATCAATTTTATTTTCATACTAAGTCCAAAACACAGCACTATACCAGCTACAGTGAAGAAAATTAACTCTATCCCAGCTAAAACCATGACAATGTATATGTGAGGAAGATGTCTAAACTCTGGTCAGCATGGTCAACATATAGTCAACAGGGTTGGTTGGTAGCACCTTAAGAGTGATTCAGGCCTCCCTAGAGTAGAAGTTTATGGGGCAATAAGCTGAGTCCCTCTGTAGACTTCACTGAGTATAGCAGGAGCATAGACACCTGCCACACCTAGATTCTAATGTTTTAATCTCTAGCTGAATCCCACTCAAAGCATCTCATTAAAACTAGATAGCATGCAGAGTGGAAAATGTATCTACTCAAAGTAGAATTTGACTCAAGTAGGAAGGGTAGCAGGAAGGGTCTTCTTGTAAAAAATACGTAATGACCCAGGGTCTTTGATTATTCAAAGGACTGTATTTTCACCTTTTCAGAGCAACTGAAACTTTAGCAGCAAATTATACTCTGTGCATTAATTGGACGTAGATTTGCTCAAATAGATGGGTTTACTTGCTCCAACTACTGATGTGAGTAACGAGAAAATGTCTCTGCTTTGGATGAGCTCTCAATTTTTTATTGTGTTTTTTGATAAAAATGCATAATTATTGTATGTGTTGGATAACTTTCAGATACCCAGAATCCTGTACCTCCTGGTTCTATTTATCAGCCTCACTCCTGTAAATGTATCCAGCGTGAAAAATGGACATTTCCAACTGTGCAGCACTATTATGTGCAGCCATTAAAAAGAGGGAGAAAACCTCCTCCGTACCATGTAACTCCAAGGAGTCCTACTTAGTTTTAGATACTTAAAATCCAACTCACCACTGAATCATGGACTTCAGAAATATATACGATGGCCTACTAGAAAATCTGACTTCTGTATACACAAAATACAGGGAAAGGATTTCCTCTGTATTCAGGGAGAGGATTTCCATTGGTTTTAGGATCACTGAAAGTTTAGATTCATTGCCATGTACTAGACACACTGAGGTGAGTTCTGCATATACTTGTTTTATTGTTTGTATGTTCTGACTGAGAGGATTGTGAGTTGCGCTGCCATTTTCCTACTGGAACAGGACATAGCGAGAAACAAACGTGCATTTCATTATCCGTCATCTAACAAGCTACCAATCTGGTGGTTTGCTTTTACTGAAGCATTCAGGTCTTACTTCTTTGTCTCTTGGCTGGGTGATACCTACTTGGCTATGAAGAGATCCCTTCAGCTGCATAAGGAAGAAACTTCAGTTCTTTAATATTGCAGCAGAATAGAAAAATGTTAATGTTTTCCTCCACTATCAAGGAGGTGATTTCTGCATTAAACCTCTTAGCTATTACACTGTGCTAATTATATTACAAGATCTTGAATGGGTTCTCGTACTTTTTTGTCTTCCCTTGATAAGTACGAAAAAGCCCTATCATAATAACATGTTCCTTCAGTGACAGCATGCTGACATCCAGTGCCAGCAATGCAAACAGTTAACATCAGGCTGGGATACTGAGCCTTACAATATGTAAAGAAGCACTTTGTGAGTCAGTACATGGAGTTTTTCATAGACTGAATGCAATTACTATACGAAATATTCTTTGTATGAAGGGAACACATCCTGCAAGTCTGATTTAATACCACACCATTATTGTCAGTTGATGTTAGATTGGACCTTAACTGCCTAAAT
The DNA here is from genome assembly GCA_013400875.1 of Anhinga rufa. Taxonomy (NCBI): domain Eukaryota; kingdom Metazoa; phylum Chordata; class Aves; order Suliformes; family Anhingidae; genus Anhinga; species Anhinga rufa. The sequence goes on along the minus strand of VZTV01011897.1, from coordinate 4,062 downwards.
ACAGCATACGGAATGGTAAATTTCACTATTATGGTACTTGAAGAAGGCAGATATATTACACATATGAAGATGATGAACCAGTGAGAGTCATTTCAAGAAACCAGTATGAAAAAATATTTTCTTTCAAAGGAGGGGAAGCACATCTGTTTACTGAGCAGTCCTACAAAAAGGTAAAAGGAGTTCAATTTGGAACTAGCTGGTCACCTGCAGGTTGGTTCCAAGTTATAAAGACGTAAATCTGGGTGGAAGTAACCTGGGTTTCCCTGACTGGTTTAAGTAAGAGAATCAAGATGTGGGATGTGCATATTTATCTCTCTAGTAAGAGATAAATATGATATGAGCAGAAAATGAGCTGTAGTGATCTAAGATGGGACTGAGGAGAACTCAAGATCAGATATTAACAATGATGAGAATTTAATATAGCACCAGAGCAAAAAGCCTTTGCTAGGCTGGTCACCAACTCACAACTGGTTTGCTGTTGCCTGCTCCAAGCATCTCAGAAGGACAGCTGTCCTCGTATGTGCTGCTAGTCTTCTCTAACTCAGAGATTATTTCTGTGTTTGGGTTTTTGGGTTTTGAAAACCAAACAGATGACTTGTATATTCCATCTGATCAGGCAAGCTTCTTGATGACAAAATCATGTGCTTATCAGTGGTCTGGGTTGGTAAAAATGGTCTATTTCCCTTAGTTCTTCAATCAGGAAGTGTCTTGCATTTATTTATTTTTTTACAAGATCTGGAGGTGGGGAGCGGGGTGGGGGCAGAAAGAAAGAGAAGGTGGCCCTAGAAAGTACTTGAAGATTCCAGGAAATTGGTAGGCTGGACTTGTTAATGCTTGTGAAATGATTTTTGACACAGCCTTTCAAATGAAAAAATGAGATATTAGAAGGATGATAGTCTTTTATCTGCTGAGGAAGATGGATGGGTATGACTTAAGATGTCATGTATATGAATGGGTGCTATAAAGGGATTGTTCTAATGACATGCTGTAAAAGACAACTGTCAAGAATAAATTATTCTTCTTTTCTGATGATATTGATGATAATGTACTCAAATTGCCCATGACACATTTTCTCACCTAAAGTTAAAAGCTTTTCCTAAAATGTTTAGTGGGCGCAAAGGTCTTTGTTGTGCGCTTCCAACTCCATGAAAAACATCAGGTAGTGGCTTACGTAAGAGTAGTTTTGCCTGCCATTAGTGTGTTTGCATACAAGTACACAGGCTTTGATTAAGCAAAGTACTTAAGTGCATGTGTAAATACCTTTTAGCAGTGGAATAATGAAACAGAAATATGAAAGAAAAAAGCACGACTTCCAAAGTAACAGAGCTGATAAGAAGAGCAGTTCTGAGCAGCCCTTCAGCTCAAGGCTCCAGTGGGGATGGAGATGAGCTGTATGTAGATATCTTCAGAGATACCTGTGCAAAAGTCACATCCCACCTGTGTAGCCAGAGATCAATACCATGCTTTGCTTGTTCTGAAGGAGCAGCACTGGAAACAAAGGGAAAGAAAGACTTAGAGGCCAAAAACACTATGGGGGGAGGCAGGGACCTGTCTGTAAGTATTGACCACCAGCTGCAGAGTGGCTGGCTGAAGAGCCCTAGAAGTGGGGGCCCTCAGGCTGAAGGGAAGCTGACCATGTTGCATTGCACTGTTGCCAAGCCCTCCTCCCCAAATTTCCTGTGACTCAATTGAAGTGTGTGGCTGCCTGCTTTCAAGCAGTTCAGTGCTGTGAGGCTACAGGGGGAATGTCATCTCTACACATGGGCACCAGTTTGCTTGGGGAAGTCAACAAACCTGCATGCTTCAATGTGCTTGAGGGACCATGGTGGTGGGTGACCCATGCTGGGGCAAGGAGACTGTGGCCTTGGTTGACCTACGATGGGAGAGAGACATCCCTGAGGGACTGTGGCCTATTGGTGACCCACATTGGGAAAGGGAAACTATGGAATAACATGGCAGGAAGCCATTAATTGTAGAGAGTTAGGAAGAAACTCAAATTCACACTACTTCAGCCTCCTATGCACCCATTGCCTCACTGGAGGAATTTTGGTGCACTGAGATGTAAAAAAGGCAAAAATAAGGGTACCTGAGAGCAGGAAGGGGAAGGACAGGTGTTTAAGTAGGTTTTTGCACAGTGGTTTCTGTCTTTTTTTCCCCTCACTACCTGAATCAGTGACTGTAGGTTTGTGTTGGTTGGCAGTAAATTAAGTCAAGTGAAATTCCCCGACTCGATTCTGCTTTACCTTTGACAGACTGCTACAAGAAGTGATAGACTAAATTGCAGTAAGGGATATGTAGTCTGAGTATTTGGAGAAGTTTTCTAATGGTAAAGGAGGCTGATCACAGGCTCGATTGCTGAGGGATGCCATGGAGCCGCTGGAGGATTTAAGAACAGATTAAATGAACTTCTGTCAAGAACAATTTAGAAGAAGCTGATCCTGCCTTTGGGATGAAGAGGCAAATTAGATGATCCTCTTGAGGTGCTGCTGAGCCCTGTTGCCTTTGATTTCTATGACACTGACATGGTCTTGCATACCCCTGGGAGAAAAGAGGATACCAAGATTAATTATTGGAAGGTGGTTTCAGTCAGCGGGAGGTATTTTCTTGCTTGAGACAGAAGGTTGAGGATGTTAAAGAGGTCAAGAGTGCAATTAAATGAGATTATATAATGCTGTATTTGTAATTAAGTTGACATAAAAGTGAATCTTTTTTCACTTGACTTAGCACTGACCACGCCTCTCTGAAGAGTCTTCCTTAATTCAATGTATATTAAAAAAATGGAGCCTCAAGTGCTGTTTAGGTCACTCTGTGGGCAGGGAGGTGCTGGCCCAGATGGTACTTAAGAATTAGGGAGCCATTGTGGATGCACTCTCAGGCTCCTCAGGCTGTGACTGCTTTAGCCAGCATGATTACCAGCTCCAGCTTCAGCTTGACTGTACATCCTCAGTCCCAAGCACCTTGCAGCACTCCTGTCAAGGACAAGCATGAGTTCACCCTTTTGTCTACTACATTAATGCAGATAGCTATTTTGAGGTTAAGGCCATGTTGGCTTTGTACTGCAGCTGGTAATGAACAACTGGATGGAGTTCTGCTTTATTTGCTGGTGATTGAGGTATTATTATTTATTAAACCATTTTGTGAAATATTTAATTATTTCTCCCCATTTTGTGATGAGCAAGCATTCCCATTATTGCCTGTAATCAAATAACCATCCCCATTTATCATACTAATTGTGGCTTAATGAGGAAGGACCTGGGACTGGGGGAGTTGTCTACCCTGAACAATTTTGGAATGTAGCTTCTTATGGTAATGAATACAGGATGTAATAATTAGGTCTGCTAGGTCCTATATTTATCATGAAGCTTAAATGCAATAAAAATTCATCATACGGCGGTAGGCTTACAAAACACAATGAATTGCCATAGTAAATATGGAAATATGAAAATAGAGTATGAACAGATACAAGATTACTTTCTCTTGCATGGTTTTGCTGCACAAGAGGATAACTCTTTTTCACTCCTTTGTACATGAAACTGGAAGAAAATCATGGCGACGATGTTTTGGGAGGAAGGCTGCATTTTGCTTGCTTATGCTTCCCTCTTGGTTCCCTCCCTGGCCTAGCAATATCTCACTGAATGCATTTCTGCAGAGCCTTTGGATCTGTACTGCACCCTTGAAAATCTGTGCTGTTTTTTAGAAGGGAGCAGAATACTGGACCTGTGACCTGATTTATGGATTAAAAGGAAAAATGCAGTCTGCTACAAACCAACTATCTGCCTGCAGATAATTACCTTACAGATAAATAAATCATACCCTTTTCTTCTGCTTTTATGAAATGAGTTCACAAAGGTTTAAACACAATAATGTCTGTACAACAATGAAAACTCATCTGAACATTCTGGAGACAATATCCACTTTAGTTTAATACAGTGGACAATCCGCTCAAGGTTTTATCTGAATAGTCAGTAAATATACATGTGACTACAAGTTGGTTTTGAATTCCTCCTCATGAGAGAACAGCAACCAATAACCTCTGCAATGAGAAACAGTGAGAAGCTGAAG